>JAJOZX010015236.1:0-69054 GCA_023014485.1 Bathynomus jamesi
GCGTCACGTCGAATCCTACTCTTAATTATTTAATAAATGTTACCACTTTATCATTTTATGATTGAATTCCATATAATTTCCAAGTGCTTCACAAAAATAGATCCTGACTTTATGTACACCCTGTATAACAAGATATGTATATAGAGGGTGATTCAAAAATTCTGCCTCATAGGTACTTATTTATGAGGCAGGGCCTCTGCCTCCCTCATCCTTGAATCCTATGTTGCTGTCGCTAGCTTCCTCTGCACATCCAAAACCTCTGCCTCACTCATTCTTCAATCCTGTGTCGCTGTCTCTTGCTTCCTCACTCTCTTGCTAACCTCTTCCTCACTCGTCTCTAGATCCTCTGTTGCTGTCTTTGACTCGCATTCCAAATAATTTTCCTCCCCGTCTGCTGCTCCTGCTGCTACTTGGTTTTATCCAACTGTGCAATGAGGCACTGCCTTTAGCTGCTTCCTGCCGCTCCCTCTCTCTCTCTCTCTCTCTCTCTCTCTCTCTCTCTCTCTCTCTCTCTCTTCCAAGCTCTTTCCTTTCGTGGCATTGAACTGAAACTATAAAAAATAGCAATTAGAAAAATAGCAATATTTTACAACTGAAAATAATTTTTATAGACGTAATAGATTCCAATTAGTTAGTAGAAGAGACTCGAGGTTAGTAATCCGACAGAGTGCAGCCCGGCCTCTTCCTCTTCCCATGATATCAGTCGTCAGTACTTAAATATTAAGTACGAAATATGTTGTGTTAATAAATACTTAAGTGTTGTAAATAGGACACATTTTTCCCGTGGCGCACCGACAATTGAGCGCAAGACAATTGAGCGCCGACAATTGAGCGCACCGACAATTGAGCGCAAGACAATTGAGCGCAAGACAATTGAGCGCACCGACAATTGAGCGCAAGACAATTGAGCGCACCGACAATTGAACGCAAGACAATTGAGCTCCGACAATTGAGCGCACAATTGAGCGCTTATTGCTGATCCCGTCTCAACTACCAGTTAGTTGGTGGTTACTTTTAAGCTCCGCCCAAGTCAGACTCGTAATAGGGCAGGCTTCCCTGTGCTCTGGAGCAGAAGCTCTTCAGAGGTTGTAAAAGTAAGCTGACCTTAATTTTGTATATACTGTATTCCCATGTTTTGTGTTTTTGCCCATTATGTATTTTTTCTAAGTTTTTTTTTTTAATTATTTGGTTTACTTATATTCAGATTCGGTTGATTGTTACTTTTAAGCTCCGCCCATTTTGTGTTTTCTCTTTTTTGGCTGATATGGTAGATTTCCGAAAGCAAACTGTATTTTGGGTTAAAGTTATTCAGTTAATAGGCTCTTCATTATGAAACATGACAATTATATTCATCAGTTTGGATATAGGAGCTCTAAATTGTTCAAAAAATGATTTTGTTCTCATTCCAGTAACCTTTCCACAAAAAATGCAGGTCCATTCTATTTTATCCACTCTTCTAAGTCCGGAATATAACTTACATTGTATATTACAATGTGGCGTTAAAATGTATGTTTTTTAAAACATTCCTCTCTAGTAAAAACGCAATAATTCCAGCCTCATCTTCAATTTCAATTAAACAATTTTGTTTAAAATTTAAGCACTTTTTCAAATTATTTTCTTATATCCCACAGCATGGAGAAGATAATATCGGAGAAAGGAAAAGAAAACATCTTATATCAAGGATATTCGTACAGACTAGACAGAGTGCTAACTTCCGGTAAAGAGTCATGGCGCTGCGTCAATGCACATTGCAAAGGAAGAATTTACGTTTTCGAAGATGACTGTACAAATGCAAAGGAACATGATCATGTTCCCGATCCAGCAAAGTCATCGGCAACTGCATCAGTGTCACAACTTCGGGAAAGGGCTGCGACATCGAATGATGCACCTCGTCGAATCATTCAAGAGACCAAAGTTAATTTGCTTGGTGAAGCAATCGCTATCCTTCCCAAGTATTGCTCCCTTCAGCGTACTATACAGCGTCAACGGAAATGTAAAGGAATCCCAGTTTCAGCACCAAGCGACGTTGCAGATATTACAATCCCTCAACAACTTTCTTGCACGTATGCTGGGGAGAACTTTCTGGCTCATGACTCTGGTGCTGATGACCCTGATAGATATTTTATATTTGTTACTACAGAAAATTTGACACTGATGAAGGAAAATAAGCAGTGGTTGGCCGATGGAACGTTTAAAATAGCCCTACAGCTATTTTATCAATTATTTGTAATTCATATCATTTATAAGGGAAGCGTCCTTCCTATGGTTTACATTCTGCTACAGAAGAAGTCTGAGGAAGCGTATCGCCGTGCTCTGACTCAACTACGTCTAATGGATGAAACAATCTCGCCCAATTCAATTTTGTGTGACTACGAAAAGGCATTTCATAATGCTTTTTGTTCCGTGTTTAGTAATGCGGATGTGTTCGGGTGTTTTTTTCATCTAGGCCAAGCTGTATGGCGAAGGATTCAAGAGCTGTCTTTGGCACAGCTGCATCGTACAAATGAAGAGATACGTACATACTCAAAAATGCTACTGGCTTTAGCATTCGTGCCTGCAAGTGACATAATAGGTGTATTTGAATTGTTGCAAGACAAGATGCCTGATGAGTTAGAAGAGTTGGTCAATTATTTCGAAGACACATGGGTTGGCAGACCATTCAGGAGAGGAAGAAGAAATGCTCTATTTCCCCCACACGTTTGGAGTGTCTATGAGCGCATTCTAATTGATCATCCACGTACGAATAATTCTGTAGAAGGATGGCATCGAGCAATGCAGATGTCTGTTGGGCACATCCACCCCACTATTTACAAATTTATAGATATCATTAGGCTAGAACAAAGTCATATAAGAAATAAAATTATAAGAATAGATGTAGGGCATAAGGACGATGCAAAACATAAAAAATATATAAGAACAAATAAGGCCATTGTTAAACTTGTACAAGAATATCCAACATCAAATAAGATCGATTACCTCCGTGCAATATTATATAATATAGGCCTACAAAAGTAAAGCTGAAAAGCGCTAAAGTTTTAATTTATTTGAATAAATTATTTTAAGACATTTTTTGTATATCTAATATAATATGCTGTAAATAAATTTTTATAAATGCCTCAAAATGGATTTTCTCTTATTACTTATGTTATTTCATATGTTAAAAAACAGGTTAGACAAGCAAAAAACATTAAACATGTTAAAGATCAGCACAACCTTGCGTTGTTGCGCTTAATTGTCGGTGCGCTCAATTGTCGGCGCTCAATTGTCTTGCGCTCAACTGTCGGCCCACGTTTCCCATATACTTAGTGTTATAATGGAAAATGCGTTCCCGATGGCAAATTTTCGGGACTGGCTAACTTAAATTAATAGCCTATATAGGAGTGTGACCCCCACCTTGACAGGAAGGGACCCTTTTTTTTCACCATTCTAAGGCAGGATAAAAAGTTTACTATATTCGTATACATTAAAAGTTACTGAAAAAGGGGCACTTCAGAGTCATGGAAAGAAAATGGCAGGGGCTCAAGCCGCTGTGTCCACCCCCACCTCTGCACGACCCTGTCTACATGATATATACAAATATTATACGTGCTGATGTAATGTATACATGATATATATAAATATTATACATGTTGATATGATTACGGCCCGTTTGTGAAATTTCCCAGTTCATGAATTGGGCAGTTATTTTGCCCAGTTCATGAACTGGGCAATTTGACTACAATTTATCACTGCATAGTACGTTTTTTTTTAGCATCACGACTAAAGGACATACATACAGTCACTAGTAATACCAAATAAAATCCTTTTGACAAGGTAATTGATGCTTTGATATTTCACTGGAGAATATTTATCTGATTGGTTTTCTAGTTTCTTTTTTTAACTTCTTAGTTTAGATTTATTTAAGTAATGATTGTCCAATTCATAAACTGGACAATTTCACAAACGGAGCGTAACATATACGTGATATATACAAATATTATACGTATGCACACTCCTTAAAAACTATGAAAATGGTGTATACAACGACGTTAAATATTAATCTCAAACAATTGTCACAATCTTTGAAACAATAAAATAATATGCCAAATATCTCTTAGAAGGTATTATGAACCTTGAAAGATGAATCGTCTTTTGTTAGTTTAGATAATTTTATGATTATAACCATCGGAAGTGTGTAAGCATTCTATGACGTATAAATTCTGTATCATTAAGTGAAGTATGAGGTAACACAATGTCCCGGTTTTCCGAGAAGTTTATTTAGCATACCAAAAAGTGGTGGATTTCCCAATATCCGCTGATCTCCTCACATGTTTCCTAATTCCTAATTTAAACTTGACTGAGTTGAATCAAAGGCTTTTCGTCTCATCAATTCCGAGCCTCTTACTAACTGTCTTCAATCTTCGCCCTAATGTTGCCTCACTCTCTCTTTACTACCGCTATTATAACAGACACTGCTCTTCTGAACTCTAACTGCATGCCTCATCCTTTAAGGATAGCATGCAACACCAGACTTTCTACACATTCTCATTCCCTTTCTGTCCAACTCTATAACGCAAGGGTTAATTGGTATTTTCAATCTTTCATCTACTCAACTGGTAAACTCTGGAACAATCTTCCTCAATCCATCTTTACCCCTGTGTATGACGTCCAATCGTTCAAACGCATTGTGTCTAGGCATCTCGAAAACCCTGGACCTTGATTTTGGCTCTCTTCTTCTTCTATGGGAGGATGGGGTGCGGGAGCGTCCCTTGAGGAACCCATACTGACGATCTGAAAGAAGGTTGTGAGAAGAGAGGAGTAGCATGGGCGCAAAATGGACGAGTGCAATGCAATGTTACAAATGTTGATAAATCTTGCAAAGGGGGAGGGGGTGTTGCAAGGCGATATGCAGCAAAGGGGGAAGGGTTGTTGAAAAGGGGGGTGGGGATGCTGCAAATGGGGAGGGGTCTTGCAACAATGAGGGAGAGTTATCCCCCAAAATGGAATAAAGGGGGGAGGGGGATTTGGGGGGAGAAGGGAGGATGACCTCCCCCCAAAGGGGTAACTTAAACCTAAGAGAGGGAGAGAAAGGAGAAGGAGAGGGTCTTTTGGGGAGAAGGTGGGATGTCCTCACCCCCAAAGGGAAACCCTAACCTAAGCCTTAACCTAAGAAGGAGGAGAGTTCTTTATTCCACCGGAGTTCGTCGCATAATGAGCGTCCAGGGGATCCGCAGCTGTTATACGGAGGGTTGGAGTTGCCAGATACCACTTTTTGTTATATGGAGGGGGTGCCATTTATTTAGTTATTTATATAAGGAGAGTTGCCAGAAAGCACTATTTATTTTAATTATTTACATATAGATGGGTTTCCAGAGATTCCTATATAATTTAATTATATGAAGGGTTACAAGGCAGCACTATTTACATTATTTATTTATTTATTTATTAAAGGCAAGAGAGAAGAAGACATTCTTCTTAGTTTGCTCAGCAAAAGAACTAATTAAAATACATTATTTATTTAATTAACAATAAAAGAAAAATGCAAGCAAAAATAACAGTACACACTTTTTATATATAAAAGAAAAACAATAATTATTCTAACTAACTTCTCCGACAGTGTCTATTTACTTTTGCCAATCCTTTCCATATACCTTCTATATTTTTTTATAAAGAAAATTCCGCGAAATCAAAGTAATTGCGGAATAGCAGTTCTTTGTTCATTTGTTTTCAATTAAAATTAACTCTTACTTTCGTGCTAGTATATTTAATTAACAATAAAAGAAAAATGCAAGCAAAATAACAGTACACACTTTATATATATTATAAGTCATTGAACTTTATATATATAAGAAAAACAATAATTATTTTAACTAACTTCTCCGAAAGTTTGTATTTACTTATGCCTTTTCTTTCTATATATCTTCTATATTTTTTATGAGAGAGGGAGAGAGAGAGATAGAGAGATGTGTCTATTTACTTCTGTCAAACCACTGTATATAAGCTGCGGAAGGATCGGAGGCAGGTACGCGTAAGGTTCACAGGTGTTTTGCCGTAGATAACTATAACGGGTACATTGAAAACCGCTTGACCTATATAGCAGCGGGGACCACCCACGATCTCTCGCTCTGCTTTTCCTTACAGTCATTCTTTGATTTGAGAATACTAAAAATCACAATAAACAATAAAAATATTCTCATAGGATAACGTGTATATTTTTCCACTGTATTATCATCCTATAAACGTCTGCCTTCAAAATCTAAAAAAAAATAACAATTCATGTCTTCAATTTAAATAAGCATCGATAAGCCACACACACACACACACACACACACACACACACACACACACACACACACAATTCATCCATCCGTGTATGTCACAATGTTGTAAATCGGAACACACACACACACACACACACACATATATATATATATATATATATATACACACAAAAAGAAAGCCTTGTTTATCCTATATAGATATAATATTCAAAGCTTCAATTTTTCATAAGTATAGTGGAACTCATTTACCGAGTTGGTTTGTATTGATCGTAGTCACAGCAAAATTTACAAAAAAAATATAACAGGAACGAAAAGAATAGCAAAAATATTTATAATTTCTTTAATATAAATATGAATGCGCCTCGGTGGTGTAGTGGTTAGCGTCGCTGACTACGAATCCATCGGCCCCGGGTTCGAGACCCGGTGACGGCAACCGGCGCCCAGCAAAACCCAGCTGTTCATCCTTCCACACAATAAAAAAGTGGTTGGTAGATAAATGGGTACGATGGGTATCCTAGTGATTAAGACGCTGGGCTACTGGTGGAGCGTAGTTCGGATTCCACGTTGAACTGTAGGTGTAAGGTGGAGTGAAAAGCTTGAACTTCGTCAGAATGAATAATTCGGGCGGAAGCTACAATAGGTTAAACTCCTTTTATATATGAAAAGGGGGGAGGGGTGTTGCAAAGGGGGGATGTTACAAAGGGGGAGGGGATAATGCATGAAGGGTTGCGTTCGAAAATGGGAAAGCTGAGAGTATTATGTACTCAAATATTAATGCAAAATATTGTCGTGACGGAGCGTGCAAGTGAGCAATTCACTTACACAACTTAAGATGTGATCATTAAATCTACGGAGAGAATAAAACGATAAAGACACCATTAGTCGTGAAGGCGACCAATCAGGACTTCCAAAGCGTGGGTCCGTTATATCGGTGTTACGATGAGTACACAAATTTAACATAGCCCTGCCCAGTTACATTGACAACCAATCAGCAAACTTACGAACCGCCTATTAGTCTTCTGGGGCGGTGCTTGGGAGTCATGCCTATAAAAGGAAATATTTTCAGCTGGAACTCACAACAGTTATTTTCACCAGTGAATAAGCCTTCCGTCCGTCATGAGTCTTTCACAAGAAATTTAGAGTTTACCGGATTTATATGAAGATGGAGACACTGTCGCGTTGTCTACAATTAATCTTTTTAACGCAACCGATCTTGACGGATTATTTCCAACGCAAACCTTTGATGATATTTGCAATGACGCTCCTTATGATCCGACGCAAGGGACTGCCGTAGAAATCTAAGCATTTATGTGCCTGTAATTTTATTTTTTTAGCCATTTATTCGCGAACTTGTTATTTATTTTACTGTGCTTGTCATGAGGAGAAAAAGCACTGTTCTGGATTATTTCATCGTATATATATATATATATATATATATATATGGCGGGTTGTAGTAATTCATCTCACTACATTTTATTGTAAAATGCTTCATTAAAATAATAGGTATCCGCAATTATAGATTAGTTGGCAATTAATATTATGCTAAAGTTATGTTTTGATCAAATTCGTTGAATTTTTTTATAGCAATCCTTTGGAAGTTTTAAATAATTTTATAAATTCCATAGTGAATTAAATGTTATTCAGCATTTTCTCTAAAAGGAACTTTTCTTAGCGGTTCGAAGATATCTTCCTATATGTATACTCTGCATATGTTTTAAGCAATTGGGTTTTTATTAAAAAAGATTCAGTATGAACTAATCAAATTAATTAGTCTTTCTCCTTTAAAGGTCCGATGAGGATTTGAATCGTGTTATACAATCTTTTCGTTTTGAAGAAAGGCATGTCGTAGACCTGAATACGGAGTTAGAAGTTTTACCGCGCAGTCAACACAGCGAATGCCACATCATTAATCAAATAATGTAAGTTTTTCTTTTTCTTATGTTTCGAGCTTTTTCTCGGGTAAGAAGACACTCTATTTTCATCAATTTATTAATGAAAGAAATCATGTTTTTACAATAACCAATAAATTTCCATTAAATAAGCTACCGAATACACAAACTAATATTATTGGATGCAATTTTATACATATACGAACAAAACATCATACCATACAACGAGTCCGCACAATCGTAAACGGATTTTGGTCGAATGATTTTTTTAAATTTATAAATTCCTTACCGCATGACAAATGCATGAGAAATGAAAGGCAGTATATCCCGAACGTATTATTAAAATATCCTTGTAGCCGGAAGGGATTCCATACAACTTCGAGGATATGCAACTGCTCCAGAAATTTTAAAATAACAGGGTCACTCCAGGGCTGAGCCCCGAGTGAATCAAAATAGTACATGCGGTCCCTATTTTTAAAATAGATTGCAAACCAATGAATCCATTCACTACCAATAACATCTGTGTGCACAATAAGACTACCGCAATCTCTCGTAGTTGACAATTTCATTGTTTGATTCTTCGCAAACGTCAGTGACAACGTTCCTAAATCTGTCAACTTCTATTAGGGCTTGTGATTGGAGTATACTAGTACACTAATAGGCGCGTTTATCGGCTTCGCGAATTCCACTATGTTGTGGACTTAAGCGTGTATTTACACTAGCAGATAAGTCAGGTGTGATGTCAAACGGATGAAGGTTAAATTGATCGATGAATTCTTTCTGCGTTACCCCAAACCCGAGCTCATCACAAGCACTTGCAATATGGGCCAGATTACTATATGCTCTCGCGCAAAGCGGGAACACAGCGTCTTATAAATAATCCATATCCATAGCCCCGCCCAACGCAACGCCATTAATGTATAGAGTTATATTTTTAAGGCTGAAATTCTCGAATTTAAAGGCACTCTTTTAATATTTTCCATTCACCGAAGCATGGTCCTGCATTCCAATTAATATCCTTTTAGGTAGAACTCCCAGGGCGATGTTTTCTATCTGCTTCGAGGCCAACCCTGCTGGCACCGTGTATAATTTGATCTGTGCTCTATTAATTGGGTATTTTACTGCGGCATGTAGTAAGTTTTTCTCAATTTTTACCTGTTTAGGCGAACTTAATTTCACTCGCCGTACGCGGAGGTATATCTCCATAAAGTGAATCACAACGGGTTTTGCTCCCTCTTGATCAGCTCCCAGATTTAAACATCTCAGGATTCGTGAGGGTGAACTTTATTTTCATATCAACCCCATTCACAAGTAACTTCTCCTGGAATGTGAAATCTGTATGCAAGCGTCCAAAACATTCATATACCTTCTTTTCAGAATTTTTAAATTTGTCCTTTATACTACTTTCGTCTTTAGCTTGATAATAGCCCTCGCCACTTAAAAGGTATCCTTCGCTTCTTTGGAAAGGTTCAGCACTGCGTGTTTCTGGTTGTTGTCTCTGTTTAAGTGACTTATCTTTGCGTAGTGATTAACTAGAATGTTAGCCAGGGTGTTGTTAGGATGTACAGACAGGGACAAGGAGGACGGTAGTGTGATGTAGAAATGGTTAGGCGCCATGTTGCATACTGTTTAAGCTTCATTATGGCATCAGCTTTTATATAGATGTTGAAGCTTTCTGGGTACCCTAGCCATTTCACCAGGTACATTTTTCTCTTTCCTGAACCTTTGCTTCCCAAAATTTTTTCAATTTTAAACACATTTTTTCCTAAATTAAATGTCACTTTCCGCAACTCCTCGCGGTAAAAGCCTCCTGCGATTTCTTCTCCATTCAAATCTTCAACATAATACAACATTATCTCGCCTTTAGGTCTCATAGTCCTAACGCGAAAACCTTACATAATCATTGATTTTGAAACGCACAGAGTGTGGTGGTGGTGTTCCATCTCTTCTCACATCGGACTCTGGGCGCATACCGCTTTCTAAAAGCTCGTTAGTTGTTGTCCCAATCCTGCGATGGTGCGAGCGGTTGTAGGATGAGGACAAAGATTCCAGACTGTCTATAAATAGTCTTTCAGCTAAAGAGGCCTTATGTACAGAATTGGTAGTGTAGTAGCTGATATTAAACTCTATCAACATGTTCTGAAAAGCTCGGCCTATAAATTCTTTCCCCACATCCGTACAAAAATAGCCAGGAACCCTGTTTTCTTTCAACATCAAAGTTTTGGTGGCTTTAGCAACTGTTTCAGGTGATTTATTTTTCAGAGGAATTAGCCACAGATATCTAGAGAATACATCTATTATGAATAGGATGTAACGGTAACCATCGTTATACACTGCATATCTTTGCATGTCTGTTAAATCTGCTTGCTAAATAGAGTCAATCGATGCCGCTGTTGTCTTGGCTGTTTTAAACTTTTTCCTCACAGGCTTATGAAGTGTATGAACGTCTTGCTCCCGCAAAAACCTCTCAACATCTTTTTTCCCTACTTCATCATGGTAAACACTTCTGTACAGTCTATCTACGCCTTCGTAGGAGGCTGGGCTATAAATGTCATAATAACGTCCTCTTAATATGTTAGCCATTTCCATATTTTAGAGGCACGTGGGTAGTGATGACCGTTGTTTAGCCTCTTCTTTCTCCTCTTCAGAGGTGCTACCGCTGGGGGTGATGGCGTTCTCAGTTGTGGCACATGCGATGCATGTTCCAAGTCTTTTAACCTGTTCCGATTTCCTATCATTGTTTTGGGGACATTTACTTGTTGTAGACTTGCTTTAATATGCTTCCATAATGATGGTGAGGGCCTATCCCACTTTCTCACCAGATCATGGACGATGTCTAAGATATTCGATCCCTGTACCTTTGCTCCTTCCACAATGATCTCACCTGTATCGGTCCACTGTATGTTGGGATCCTCATTCAATAGATTATAAAGACTTAAACCTTTATTCCTCAATGTATGTAGTAGGGTGCTTTTCAACACATGCTCGATATGTTGCGTGGCCGACCCGTTATTCTTTGGTTGGTCAGCTCTATCGGCGGACACAGGTCCTATGTCGTTAATCACGGGGATCTCTGTCGGATTCTTATAATTTTCGTACTCGTGAAGAAATTTGTGCAGAGCTTCTTGGCATGAGATTCTTTCTCATCAGGTGTTTTTTCACTTTTTAATATGGCTAACAATTCGCTTTCCATTCTTTTAAGTCTGCTTTTACGGGGTTCTAGAACCGTGTCTGGACTCTCTGAACTTTGCAGGGAAGCATACACCTCGTGTGGAATCACTCCCACTTTCTTCATTATATTAATCTAGTCAGTAAAGGACCCAAAACTGAAAATAAGATGGGGAGGAATGACCCTCCTCTTTGTACAATAATTCGTTTTTTCTTCCCCACAATTGGACTTTTATGAGCGAGTGTACGTATTATGTTGTTGTAACGGCGTAGGCGAGCCTCCTGAGGGGGTTTCATTGATACATTGCAATTTATAACGTTAAGACAGATTTCACAGATGCATTTTAAAAAGTCGGAGTCGATATTTTTAACAAACATCTGTTGCATTGCCCGGGACAGTCGATGATTGATTTTTATTAATTTACGGTAATTCTTTAGCCTCTTTCTTATTCTGGAATATACACCGTTTCAGGCTCGTTTGGAAATACTAGGGGCATTCAATATATTTTGCCCCACCCTTTTTCTTAGCTAAATAATAGGCCATGGGGCTGAAATGTCTTTTGGGCCGTAAGTTTGAACTTTCTGTGCTTTACATAACCGGAGTTTTCCAGTTTGAACCTCCCTTCCTTGTATAAAACCGCTTTTAAACGCCTTTGTATAAAACCGCTTGTTAACCCAGTTTCGAAAATGGCGTCTGACAGTGATGTGCGTCGTAAACAGAGAGCTGTTATCGAGTTCTTAACCGCAGTTGGAAATATCCACAAACGTCTACAAAGCGTTTACGGAGATGCTGTTGTTGATCGAAGCACAGTTGGAAGCTGGTCTAAACGTATGAGATCATCGGAGAGAGGGAGACAGCGTCGATGATGAGCCACGCAGCGGTCGCCCGGCATCGGCTGTGACATCTCACAGTGTGCAACGTGCTAACAGCATCATTCGATCAAATCGGCGCGTCACATACAAGGAGCTATCACTGGAGCTAGGAATTAGTGAAGGAAGTGTGAATACGATAATTCAGCAACTGAGATACTCAAAAGTGTGTTCACGGTTTGTTCCTCCCGAACTGAATGAAGATCACAAAGCCAAAGAAAAGAAATTGCTTCTGAGTCGTTGGTTCGATACGAGACAGAAGGGGATGACTTCTTTTCACGAACTGTAACTGGGGATGAGACTTGGGTACACCACTTTGAACCTGAAACAAAACGCCAATCCATGGAGTGGCATGACGCAGACTCCCCACTCAAGAAAAAGTTGAAAATGGCTCCCTCTGCAGGAATGGTTATTGCCACCATCTTTTGGGACATGACAGGGGTGATTCTGGTGGACATTATGAATAAAGGACAAACAATCAACTCGAGGCATATATTGCTACCCTACAGAGACTCCAGAGACGTATAAAACGAGTTCGACCAGATAGAAAACTGGAAGACGTCCTTCTTTTGCACAATAACGCAAGACCACACAACAGTTTGCATTCAAGAGAGGCCATCACAAAAATGCGCTCCATAGAGCCCGGATCTGGAACCTTCAGACTTTCATTTGTTTGGGTCAATGAAGGATGCTATTCATGGAAAAAAAGTTTCAGAATGACAATGAGGTTGTTGAGGAGGTTAAGAGGTGATTCCAGCGGAACCCAGCGGACTTTTACCAGCAAGGAATAAAGGCCCTTGTTTTGAGGTTGAGGAAAGCCGTAGAAAAGGATGGAGACTATGTGGAAAAATAAAAACTTGTAAAAAAGGAATGTAACTAATTGTGTACAAAATTTCTGGAACTTACAAGAAAACTTGGAAAGAAAAATAAAAGGTGGGGCAAAATATATTGAGTGGCCCTCGTATATTCGTTCTAGGAAGCACCCTAAACGTGTTTCGCCGATGAAAGTCACAAAGCAAATATCCGTAACGCTGACTTGTAACTTCTTTATAAACTTCCAAAAACTCCTTACGCTGATTCGGGAACATTTGATTGGCTGATACACCATATAACTTTATGCACAAGTTGTGAGAATATTTCTCCCTTTTCTTTAATGATTTTAAGCATAAACACAGTTTTATCACATCCTCTAGGGCCAGATATAATACATGTGGATGGGCTCGTGAACCTAAATTTTTCTACAGAATCCATCTCCAACACGTCACACTCCTAAGTGGGTCATCTACAAAATATAATAAAAATTTAAGTGGTGATCCTTATATTCGACAGCCTTGTTTTTCCTCTTCTTCCACAGAACCGTGAATAACGACGATGTACAGCCTCCCATCATCGATATTACAGATGACCCCGACGAGAGTGTAGTTGTTGTCACAGACTCCAACCACGCTAACAAGCCCACACCAGTGATACCTGGAGCACGCGACAATTCAAAGCGGAGGCATGATGAAGAGCCCTCCACGTCAGGTATAAAGCGTGCCAGGATTGCGCCGGTTGTTAGACCACCAGTAATAGAGCCCCAACCCTCTACGTCCTACGACACAACCCCCACAATAGTATCTTCCTCAAATAAAAATATCCTCCCTTATTCCTGTTCAATTCCGGGTACATCCTCCACAGCAGCAGCAGCTTCTCGTTCTGTAGAGGATGGTATAACATTCGAACTGGTGCGCACCGCCACCCCCACCCCAGCACTGACTGGAAATCGGTATATAGTCAGGGTTGATCCTAGATCCATGTATAGCCATGGTGTTGAACACGGACTACGGCGCGTAGATGAGCGTATTGTGGAGTTTTCCCTTCAGAATCGCGACGAACGTAAAGTCAGGACGAGGCTGATCTTCAGGTTTGGGTCAGATGTCGGGGATCTAGATGATTTTTGGGTAGTAATATCATTCAGACGCTTGGCAGCTGTAGATATAGAGTATATATTAGGCAGCATAATGCAGGCTTCTCAAAGTAGTACAGCCTTCAATATGGACAACTTTACGGTTGGTATTCACCGTGTGTTCCGTGTTGCGGGTCATAGTGCCACACTTTGTACTCTTAACTTCAATTCTCAGGCTATTTACAGACGGCATATAAACGCCGATCGTGGTTGCGGCTTTATAGCACTCGTCTTTGCCCGTAAGTTTACTGTACTAAATACACGGGTCAAAAACATTTGGTTGCCTACGTATGTGCAGCGTCCCCTTAAACTAGCTGTAGACTGTAAACTTGAGTTTGAGTGTAATATGGGTCCTGAAGAGCTGAGAAAGGTAGAGCAGAAAATGAATGTTCGTATAGTTATATTTGGAATGGATGAACATCATAAGATTGTGTTTTTAAAAGCAGTGTGAAGGATCGTACAAGGCCCCTATTTATTTTAGGTCTGTCAGGAACAACGAATCTCCCCATCCGAAATATAAGGGACATTTACGCGAGTTATGATAAAAGTCGAAAATATGGAAGGCATCATGATTTGTGTAAGGGATGTCTCGAGTTTGCGGAAGATATAGTGGAACATTGTAAGGATTGCCACATGGTATATGAGCAGTGTAAAAGTTCCAAATGTGAAAGCCGTGTGGTTGAAGCTGAGAAGAGGGAATGTGATGTATTCAGATGCACATTTTTCAATAATAACTGTTTTGAGCTCCATAAGTCAATTGGCACGTGCAGGAAAATTAGAATCTGTGAATGTGGTATGTTTCATATGTCGGATAAATGAGGGAATTTCAAGCATAAATGTGATGAAATTCACTGTTCTACATGCCATGAGAAATATAAGGCGGTTGGAGTAAAGCATGTATGTTACATGAAAGACGCTAAGCCTAAAAATACACCCTGTATAACTGTGTACTACGATATAGAAACACCTACGAACGCTGAAACCAAAGACGTCATTCCATATCTACTTGTAATCCAGACTATCTGTGATGAGTGCATGGATGTCGATTGTGATGAGTGTCACAAATGTGGTGAACGGACAAACGTTTTTAAAACGATTGCACGCGACAGTCCCATGAAACTCTTTGTATCCTATATTATACAGTCAAGTTAGCGGACAATTTCAAAAAAATGAATGTGTATATTCTTGACCATAACGGGGCAAAATTTGACACACGGTTCCTTTATAAGGAGTTGCTTTAGCATGAGTAATCTGAGATATTTACAGGTGATCCTAGAAAAGAGGGAACAAACTTATGCAGATGCAAATAAAAGGTAATGTACAGTTTAAATACACTTTATTATTCACACCTTGTAAACTAGCAAAGCTACTCAAGATAATGTGCGTACCCGTCGAACTTTCAAAAGAATATTTCCCTTATACATTCCTCACTAGCGAAACTTTAAATTACGTAGGTCTACCTCCACCAAAACATTACTTTAACTATGAATGTATGAATACAGGTGAACGTGAAGATTTTGACCGCTACTACAACAGTTTTAATGAATCTAATCCTTACAATATAGCTGATGAATGTGAGCGTTATTACGTGAATGATGTGCCCGTGCTTAGAGTATATTTCCAGTCCTTTAGAAGGATGTACCTAGACCGTTTCAAATGCGATCCGTCGCAAGTCGTAACCACGCTTGCCTCAGTGTGCTTTATGGTGTTCTAGAACAATTTCATGGCCAAAGACACCTTAGCCGTCATTCACAAATCAATCCCCGCAGTTATGGGCACAAGGCTATTTACTGGTTCATACATATACAGCTGGAGACAGGTGTATACATTAGGGTTTGTCAATTTTGGGGGTGAAATGACTAAATTGAAAATCATGTGATTTGGTAGCAATTTAATGTAATCATTTGGCATACAAAATAATATCCTTCCTTCAAAAACAATAAAAAATAATTCCTAACTACATCAATTTTAATTCAAAAATTTCCATTTTTCCATAAATTCGTAACAAAATAACAAATGTGCGCAAACATTCTATCAACATTTAAAGTGGCAATAAGATATCATTCAGAGTCTTTATTTGAAAGTAACCAATGCAGTCATGTCCTTTTTGCTGCGGTTCCTTGACATTAGCATTCGGCTTGCTACTTGCGCTTTGATGTAGCCTTCTCGCCTCTCGTGACTGTAAACTTGACTAGCTGCTTCTGTGACCATTTTTACACATCTCTCCACACTCTCCGCTACTACAACAGTTTTAATGAATCTAATCCTTACAATATAGCTGATGAATGTGAGCGTTATTACGTGAATGATGTGCCCGTGCTTAGAGTATATTTCCAGTCCTTTAGAAGGATGTACCTAGACCGTTTCAAATGCGATCCGTCGCAAGTCGTAACCACGCTTGCCTCAGTGTGCTTTATGGTGTTCTAGAACAATTTCATGTCCAAAGACACCTTAGCCGTCATTCACAAATCAATCCCCGCAGTTATGGGCACAAGGCTATTTACTGGTTCATACATATACAGCTGGAGACAGGTGTATACATTAGGGTTTGTCAATTTTGGGGGTGAAATGACTAAATTGAAAATCATGTGATTTGGTAGCAATTTAATGTAATCATTTGGCATACAAAATAATATCCTTCCTTCAAAAACAATAAAAAATAATTCCTAACTACATCAATTTTAATTCAAAAATTTCCATTTTTCATAAATTCGTAACAAAATAACAAATGTGCGCAAACATTCTATCAACATTTAAAGTGGCAATAAGATATCATTCAGAGTCTTTATTTGAAAGTAACCGATGCAGTCATGTCATTTTTGCTGCGGTTCCTTGACATTAGCATTCGGCTTGCTACTTGTGCTTTGATGTAGCCTTCTCGCCTCTCGTGACTGTAAACTTGACTAGCTGCTTCTGTGACCATTTTTACACATCTCTCCACACTCTGCGTGTGAGAAGGCCACTTTGGCACTTGCATTGGGGCCTCTTTAAGTTGTGTTAAATCTTTATTTGTTATACATGTTGTCAGTGGTGGCTCCAAAACTTCCGAACTCAAGTCAACTAATTCTGACAATTTCGTGGCATTGACGTTTATCGGAGGTACCTTCCTTGTCTGAACAGAGCAGTCTCCCAGCTGGTCATCATCTAGTGATGTTCCTCTAAGCTTTAGAATGATTTCCACAGCCACAGCCTCTGGCCTAGCATACCAAGCGGACCTTCTCACCACAGGTAACACGATGTCCACCACTACTTTCCTTTGGGTTCTCAGTAGCTGTAATTGAAACAAGATGTGGTTGGGCCCCTCCATCCACATTGGATTAAGTTTTACATTGAACCAGTGAGGAAGATAAAACCTAATAATAAATTCAACAATCAACATCAAATTCTGTAGCATTTTGCCCTTCAGTGCATGTTTGGAAACACAAATCCTGCAGAAACGAATTGCTGTAGTTAACCAACGACTGTGACTTACGGGTGCAATCTACAAGAGAGCCAGATTTTGAGGCAACACTCCTGATCTGATTGCCTGAACAATACGATAAGCGTAAGATTGATCCGTGCTGAGGTCTTTGATAACTTCTTCAGACAACACTGGAAGGGGAGGGCCTACTTCGACCTTTGGAAATTTTGTATTTATTTCTAATTCCGTTGCTTCATCTAGCATGTTGCCAAGGGGGCCTGACCACTTGTTGTTGCTCTTTGTAGGACCATCAAGTTCCTGGATGAGACGACGAAGAGGTAGTTCCCCTGTGTGCAAATCACATACAATCCAAACAAGCCTTCTTCCAAGTTTTTTCTCTAAATGCGTCATAACACCGCCCTGCTATCCAGTGTTCACCGCAGTTGAGTCTCTACCAACGGCCTGCAGTGAACTGTCAAGTCTTCTTTCTTGAAGCCAACATATTATTTGATCAGCAATTGCCTCTGCATGTTTCTTGCCTTCTACTTCTGCTTCAGGAAGAAAGTGAAACAAATAGTGGCCACCAGGTTCGGAACACACAGAGTAGTGTTCTTCTTTGATGAGACCGGGAAACTTTCTGTCAATTCCCTCTACCTCTAGGAGAACTTTTGTGTCATCTCTTCTTCCATCAAACAAAAGGCAAGAGACCTTCCTCCTTCAAATCTTTTTCATGCTGATCAGATATTTCCTTCATTATTTTTTCTTGTGCTCTTCTTATTTTATTATGATCTATCACTCAGGATGTATCCTCTCGGCTGATGAGGCCTGCATCTATCCAAGCGGCAGTGGCAATCTCTGCAGTCTCTCGTAGCCCCGTATGGTGGCGAATACTGGCAAGGGCAATGTTTGAGATGTCTTTAGTGTTGTATTTCATTCTCTTCGGCGAAGGTTCAGATGGCATTTTGGAGCTATCATCTGATGTTGCTTCTTTCGGTTCATCTGAAGAGCTTTCAAAGGAGTGAGAAACCTCTTGATAGAGCTCTTCATCTCTTTGAGTAGCTTCTTCACTCTTCTTTTCTTCCTTTCTTCCCTCTCTCGGATTTTCTCTTTTTTCTTAGCAATAACAATCTGTTTTTTGGTTTCTGAATAATCTGCCGAACCAATCTGCATACTTCCTTGGCCTCCTGTCTTTGTTCTCTGCGCCTTTATGAAAGCCAGCTCCAAAAACAGGGATCTTTCTTCTCACGAGGACAGCGACAATCAATGTGAGGGTGAGGTTCTCTTCTGCTTGAGGGAGAACAATTGGTTTCAGAACACAACTCTATGGGACACTGGCAGTTAAAAATGTCAAGAAGAGTATCAAGTGTGAGCAGAAATTTATTTTTATTTGCTAGTTTTCCTTTACCAAGTGATGTCTCAACTGCTTTGTGCCACAGCTTTGTTAACTTCAGCTCAATAGTTCTATACTGATTGAGTACAGGTGGTTTGAATAACACATTAGCTTTTTCCACTGATGCAGAAGAGGGGGAATCATGTCCCTTATGAGCTCTTTCTTTGTGTAGTTCCTTCTATCCTTTGTATTTTGTTCACGAAGGAGTAACCCTAGTCTCAGCATGTCTCGCACTGTTGGTAGTTCTGATACGGGAAGCTCCTTGCCTGTACCGACTAACAGGCTCAAGTGGCATGACGACTGACCTCTTGTCTTCAATTTTGGCATCTTAGGAATATCTGAAAAGAAAGAAAAACATTTAAGTATTTTATATCATTTACGATGTTTCAAAGTTTAGTCATTCGATGTTCTAAAATTCAATAAAAAAATATTTCATGGGATTACAACATAATTAGACAGAAGAATATGATAATAAAAAATAATTGTAATAATCAATAATCCATACTTACAGTTAAACTGTAGTATTCGTATAATGGAATAACTATGAAGTAGGTACAAGAGCAATAACAGCAAACCACAGTCTATTACATCTAAGAGGCAACTGAGGACTGAGAGTGAGGGACAGTTCTATTCATGCTGTGACTTGTATATCGTACAACAACTATATGACCTTGAAAACACTCCATATGCGATCAGTGGGTTAATTCTGTGAGAGATGAATAGTTAATCAATTTATGTCCTATTATTAGTAAAAGAGTCAATTTCTGAAACTTTAAGGTAAAATTGATGTAGGTAACGGTTATTCTATCTCAGTTTGGTTGGCCAATTTCGAGTTTTGACATGAAAAGACACTATATTTTCACTACCAAAATTGATTTGAAAAAAGTTGACAAAATTGACACCCTCGTATACATAAAGCATGCCCGCAACACGGGGAAAGTATCGATTAAGGTTAATGGTCGTGTTCTTTCGGTTGATGGTCTAAGCGAAGGCTGTGCTACTGGTGAGGAGACTGTGTACTCCTTTAACGGCTGCTGGTGGCACGGATGCCCACGTCCTCAGTGTGAAATCGTAGGAGATATCCACGGTAGATCTCTTGCCGACAGTCTTGCATGGACCCGTACCCGCGATCAGCTTATAGGCGCCCACTTCACTCACAAGGTCTTGTGGGAGCATGAGTATGCACGGATGGAAACAGATGGGCAGTACCTTGAAGAAATATACACGATCAAGCGTTCAATGGTGCTGGATCCTCTCAAATGCGGTGATAGCTTGTTCGGAGTGCGTACAAATCCCTTCAAGCTATACTTTTCGCCTATGGACGTAGTGAAACTCTATTATTATGACTTCTGTTCTTTATATCCCGACGTGATGAAGAGCAATCCGTACCCTGTAGGTGCACCTAAAAAACTTGTGGGACCTGACCTGCCACCCATCGAGATGTTCTCAACAAATTTGAAGAAGTATTATTTCGGTCTTTATTTCGTAGACGTGCTCCCCCGCTCGCAATTTATGGATGCCGATCTTGCCCGTCGTTATAGACAACAAGCTCATGTCTCCCCTGTGCGTGAAGTGCTCAAAGTAGAACAATGGGGATTGTAATCACAACCAACCAGCGCGCGTAAGATCAGATGTGTATATACAAGCCCTGAGCTGGACCTAGCCGTTTGCCATGGCTACAGAATATTGAAGATATATGAGGTGTGGAGGTTTCAGAAGCTATCCAAGTTTTTCACGCCATATATAAACACTTTTTTCAAGGATAAGGTAGAGGCATCACGGTATCCGCGAAGAGTTGATACTGAAGATGAAAAATCGACTTATGTTCAACGTTACCGTGACCGTGAAGGGATACAACTTGACCGTTCCAAAATTCTAAAGAACCCAGGCAAACGCTTTAGTGCAAAGTTGTGTCTAAACAGTCTTTGGAGAAAATTTGCACAGAATACTGGCAAGAGGAACGTTCATTTGGCACAAAGTTATAGTGAAGTCTGGGATTATGCCAACGCTCCCGATAAAGAGGTCATGGAGATCGTGAATGTAGGTAATACTTACATAATAAAGTAAAACATTACCGAATTGACCACAGATACCTCACGGGTTACAAACATACCTGTAGCCAACTTCACAACCTCATACGCACGCATCAAACTTTGGCGTCCATTGCATTCTCTTGGACGGAGGGTTCTGTACGCCAATCCAGATAGTGTGATATTCACAGCGAGGGAGAGTGAATACATGCCTCTTATTGGTGAATTCCTCGGGGAGTTGACTGATGAGATCAAGGATGAGTATGGAGACATCACATACCCCGACTCTTTTGTCTCAACAGGACCAAAAACTTATGGGATAAGGGTGAGGGTGGGGAAGGATATGAAATATATCGTGAAAGCTAAGAGTATCACGCTCAACCATGCGAATCAGCGGGTCGTTAACTTTGAATCTTTGAAGGATCTAGTGTGTTTGGAAGATGAGGGCGACCAACCGCCCCAACTAACTGTAGGGACCCACAATTTTCGGGCGTGAAGGAACTGAAGGGTACGAAGGTGTGCCGTAACACCTATAGGAAACGTTACCAGGTGCCTGTTACCTAAGATACCGTACCCTTTGGATACCATAATCTTTGATTGTTATATATGTGTATTAACGATATGTTTATTTATTACACGTATTTTTAAATATATATATATATATATATCGGGTGGCCACAAAAAACTTTACTTAATTCAAAGTTTAATAACTGCAACAATTCAAAACTTATGCGATTGAGCTTTAGCACACATTAACAGATGGTTATAATCTATAATTGCTGGAATTTTCAAATATGTAGGTTCTATAGTTTTGTTACAGTGAACAATTTAAAAGCATATGTCTAAAAATAGCATGCCGAAGAAAATGAATTTGAGCTTAACAAAATTTACTTAAACAAATGGTCAATGTGACCACCTCCCTGTTGGTAAACTGCCCTCAATCGCTTCTTCCACGAGGAGATGCACTTTCGAACCTCATCTAAGGTGATATCCTCCCATGCTCTACTGATTTTCTCCTTAAGTTCATCTTCGGTGAATTTGTCTTTCTGGCTGCCGTCAACCTTCACCATGAGGGAATCCCATACTGAATAGTCCATCGGATTACAGTCGGGAGACTGAGGCGGCCATTCATCCTTTTTGATGAAATTAGGGGTCTCTTGCTCTAAATGATTTTGGGTCGCTCGGCTTGTATGGGCGGGTGCCCCATCTTGCTGGAAAATGTAGGCCTCATCAGGATACAGCTGACGACAATCAGGAAGTAACCCATTATCTAACAGGTTGATGTAGCGCTCAGAGTTAACTTTAGTTTCGTTTGTGGCAATAAAATGAATTCGTGTTTTCCCCTTCCATGAAATTCCCGCCGATACCATTACTTTTCTGCTGAATCGTGAGGTTTCATGATAAAGCCTGGAGGGAGGAATGTCCTTTTTCCTTGAACCATAAACCCTGTCATTTTGCCTGTTTTTGGCCACCTCCAACGTGAAATCCTTTTCGTCTGTAAACACAACTTTTTGCACGTCTTCAGCTGAGTAGCGTTCATATAGGGATTTACATCGGGTCTTTCTACGCTGTCTTACATTCTGATCACGCCGAGAAACTCGAATTCTCTTGTAGGCCTTCAATTTCAAACGTTTTACAATCCCTTGTACAGAGGAGCGAGAAATCCCAATGTCGTACGCAATCTGTCTCTGGGAGCGATGAATTCCTGGTGTATTCTCCTGGGATTGAATCAGTTCCTCCACGGCAGCCTTATTTTCTTCTGTTGAAACACTTTTGGGCCTGCCGCTGCCGGGTTTTCTAGCTGTTGATCCAGTATCCTTTATCTTTCTTATTAAGTTATAAACACTTTGACGAGTCCAATTCTTTGCGGGGAATTCTCGGACAATCCTATTTCCATTCCAACCTTTTTCCTTGACACATGCATGCTTCTATGATGGCTTTATCACTTTTACTTAACGTCATGCTGGCGGGGTTTTAGCGGAAAAATAAAAGAAAGCAAATTCACATTAGGTTTAGCCTACGCCAGCGCGCGTGTCATACTACGCTAATTAGGTTTAGCCTACGCTAGCGCACGTACGTGTCAGATGCACACCAGGCATGCTATTTTTAGACATATGCTTTTAAATTGTTCACTGTAACAAAACTATAGAACCTACATATTTGAAAATTCCAGCAATTATAGAATATATGCATCTGTTAATGTGTGCAAAATCTCAATCGCATAAGATTTGAATTGTTGCAGTTATTAAACTTTCAATTAAGTAAAGTTTTTTTGTGGCCACCCGATATATATATATATATATATATATATATATATATATACACCTTCACTAATTCGTTTATTAAATATATCGTGTTTCAATTAGCGTTTCACTTCTCCTTTGTGTGTGTGTGTGTGTGTGTGTGTGTATGTGTGTGTGTGTGTGTATGTGTGTGTACAGAAGAACGTTCTAAGTTCGCCCCCTGTATGACCGGCCACGTGACTCCTGCTACTACCTGGGCATATCTCTTCCCTGCGTGCTCAGTTGACCACTGCAAGCTCTGGTTCTCAGACGTGTATTTTCCCAGGTAGACCAAAACTAGTAATGGCTACCTTTAATAGTGCGTGTTCGACATTTATGAAGTGTTATTCAGCAGAGTGTGAAGATATAGTGGATAATGAATGGCTCCCTATTCCACTCTCCTTTGATACTTTTAAGGCTACGTTGAACCGTGTGAAGCTTGAGGTATGTTGCAGTATGTTGTAGGACTAAACTCTATAAAAGGTTACATATCCCGTGAAGTGGGAGAAACAACACGTGCAGAAGAGAAGCAACGGTTATGGTTAGTGAGTCTTGTTGATGAGTGGTGTGACAAGCGATATTATATCATGGTGCATCGTACCGAGTACTCGTACCCTGCGACTGAAATTATAAATCTTGCCATAATGGAGAATCTGAAGTATTTTTACCACTACATTAATATATATATCATGGCGAGACTTGTAATGAGGTTGTGGCTAAGGGCCTGCGTGAGTTTCTAACAGAATTTAGAGACGAGTATCGTCTGCTAAGCCAAAAGGAAAAATATGGTCATATGTTTCTCTTAAATAGTGCGCCGGAGTGTGAATAAAATGTTTAGTTCGTGAAAATCCCACAGAAAGGAAATGTCTGGTGCGCATTCTGGGAAGTGGGAGTGATAAAAACATTAAGACCGGTATTGCTTCATGTATGGAAATTTCTCAAAATACCTACTCAATATAATGGGATACAAGTATTCACGTTGGAAAACGCCGGACACGATTCATCAGCTTATGGTGTGACTTACAGCTCCCGTCGAGCCGATCCGCCCACCTTTGGCTCATAGTCATCTCAGAGTTTGAACCGAGTGGACGTGCACTCCTCGAATACGATGAAACTGCCTTTGAGAAGCATTCTCAATGTCGTGTACGTTGTGTTCGTGACGAAGTCATTGCGCGTGTTCAGGCGTAAAACCGGAGCCATTAACTATGTACTTGAAACGAATTATAGACAAACAAACTCTGGTAAACGGAATGTTCTTTATTTAAGAATTGAGGAGATGAACAGAGTCTTTGCGATAGTTGAGAAGTGGAGTGAGGATCGTTATAAAATACCTGCAGGTGTAGGTACAAGAAGAGAGCAAATTAGTGATACCCCCTCGTATGCCATTGTTTGTACGTTGTGTATAAATAGCGATCAGCCATGCATTGATATACGATTGATGTGGAAGAATGCATCTGATAATAACGTTCTTGTCCTCACGCGAAACCGTTTCATCCTCGACAGAATGTTTGAAATCGTCCGTTTCCACAAACTAAAGTCTCTTTTAGACGCACGTTTTGCGGATATGGTTTATTTTGGTACCGTTCTTGAATACGCATACACCGCTCTGCTCGACGGGTTTACCGAGTGTAGGACTGAACAAGGCGAGAATGGTCTAGAACTGGATGCTTATTTAAAAGGTTTAGACTCTTCGAAATATTATGAACTTTGGTACAAAGGACTTGAGCGGTACAGGGTAGAGCTCACCTTCACTGTTCACCCTGATGAACTTTCTTTATATAATGAGCAGCTGTCGTTAAAACTTAGAAGAGTATTTCAACTGCCGCTGTGCATTGTGAAGATGAGTTCACGATTGAAAAGCTCGGATCGATAAGAATAAACCCTCGATTGGAAAGAAGTGTTTATAAACTTGAACTTAATAACGATGTTGTGGCTAACGATGACCTCTTTGTGCGTGCTTTTGAATGTATTCTAGCCGTGTTTAAAGATAACTTACCAACCGAATTGTAAAGTGGGCAAAAAAATAGTATTGAACGATATGAAGACAATTTACATCGATTATACGTATCCCTATAACTTTAGCGGTGAAATATTGCTAAATTGTATTTACTGCTTAGTGCAAAGCAATAATGATGTGATTGTAGACTCGATTACGTGTGAGTTTAGTGTTTTAGTTGAGCGAAGTAGAACATAAAGTGTATGTATTTTGATGTATATTTATTTTCAATATATTTAGTTATTTAATATAATTGTGTGTGTATACAGATTTCTACTCTACTATTATATTGATGGTTATACTCCATCGTTTCGTATTTCTTATATTATTATTTTATATTTTATTTTTTATTATATATATATATTCCTCGTTCATATTTTTTATACTATTATTTTTTGAATGTATATATATAATATATATATATATATATATATATATTCTTCGTTCGTATTTCTTATACTATTACTATGTTTTGATTGTATATATGTTCATCGTTCTTATTTCTTATACTATTATTATTTTTATTGCATATATTTCTCGTTTGCATTGAATGAACGATTGTATATTTATTTTCTTTATGTTTCAAAATTGATTCCAATAATTCGTCTAAATAAACAGAATGATGTAATGGTGTTTTACTGTATTAATTATTTTGGTTGTATATATTAACGATATTATTTAATTCAATGTGTTGAGTGGTTACGCCTTCTAAACCGACTGGCTGCTTAAGGCTTCTAGACGAACTGTCCAGAATATCTGTTTTAAATAAATAGCGAAATCTGGCAACTCAACAATAATAAGGTACACCTGAACATAATTAAATTATATAGTGGTATCTCACAACTCCTCTATATATAACTAAATAAATATAATGGTGTTATCTGGCAACTCATCTATATAAAAATAAATAGTGCTCTCTGGCAACTCATCTATATAAAAATAAATAGTGCTCTCTGGCAACTCATCTATATATAAGTAAATAAATAAATAAATAGTTCTCTCTGGGAAATCTCCTGATATAACTAAATAAATAACCCGTCCATTTAATAAAAAGTGGTATCTGGCAACTCCAAAACCTCTACATAAAAGCTGCGGATCCTCTGGACTCTCATTATGCGGCTGACTCCAAAGGATGAAACAACCCACTCTCTCCTTCTTAGGTTAAGGCTTAGGTTAGTTTTTCCCTTTGGGGGTGAGGACATCCCTCCTCCCCCAAAGACCCTCCTCCTCCGCCTTTCTCTCACTCTCTCTCTCTCTTAGGTTAAGGTTACCCCTTTGGGTGAAGGTCATCCTCCTTTCTCCCCCAAAGCTCCCTCTCCCCTTCATTGCAATTTGGAGGATAACCCCTCTCCCTTGTTGCAAGAACCCCTTGCAGCATCCCCTCTCTTTTCAACACCCTCCCCCCTTTGGTGTATACCCATTTTGCAACATTTCCCTTCCCCTTTGCAACATTGATCAACATTTGCAACATTGCATTGCACGCGTCCGTTTTTCGCCGATACTACTGACAGGTGTTTAAGAATCTTTCTATGAAGGATAGATTCAAAAACTTTAGAAAGACAAGAAATCAAAGCAATTGGACGATAGTTGGAGGGTTGAGATGTTGATTAAGTATCTTTTTAATTGATTGTCAAAGACTTGAGCAGATTATTTGTTATTTATAAAATAGGGCCTCAAAAATTTAAAGACCAAAATATAGAGGACGTCGTCGAGAGTAATTTAATGTAAACATCGAACAAATTCGCATAATACAAAAAGCTTAAAGCAAAGTTTATTTGGAGAAAAGGTAGTTCAACTGAGTTAGCTTTATGTCCGCGTGACGCTTTTCGGAGCTTGTTCGTCAAGAGTTCTAAGGTTCATCGAGCGTCACGCCTCTTCTCGGTCTAACTAACGCAAAAACATTTTGGCTAATTTAAAATTTGTGTTGTGTGAAAATATTTCACAGTAATGATAAAACGGCGACCATCTTATAAAATGTGTATTGTGCAAAATTTGCGTTTTAAACAAAAAGGCGTTCCCTACAAATATCATGGACTTGTCTGAAAAATGCGATATGCAAAGACAAACTTTTTATGAGTGCATAATAATAAACCTCAAAAAGAACAAGACAAGAATAACACGCAAAACAAAAATTTTGCGTTTAACGATGCCCTCTTTGTGCGTGCTTTTGATTGTATTCTGTCCGTGTTTAAAGATAACTTGCCAACCATTTGTAAAGTGGGCACAAAAATAGTATTGAACGAATTGAAGGCCCTTTACATCGAGTATAGGTACCCGCACACTTGAGTGGTGAAATAATGCTAAATCTTATTTATTGCATAATACAAAGCAGCAATGATGTAACGGTAGACTTGATCACGAGCTAGTATTTCAGTTAAATGCAGTAGCACATAGAGTGTATGTATGATGATATATATTATTTTAAGTTTTTATAAATAAGTATTTATTTGCTCGTACATATATTAATGGATATATATATAGCTTTAGCCTGTGCTATTATTATTTTTGATTTTACATAAGTTTTGCTGTTTATATATATATATATATATATATATATATATATATATAAGTGTGTATTTGCTTGTACATATATTAAATGGTATATAGTTTTATCCTGTACTATTATTATTTTTTATTTTATATGCAAGTTTTGCTGTTGATATATATATCTATAATTCTGTATTGCTTATACATACACGGTGAACCAAAAGTAGGTGGACAGTAGGTTGAATACGGTTTGTGTTATATTATATTATAACTATGGTGTTCATTATAAACTATGGTGTTTGTGTTATATTATAAAATTATAACTAAATTTATTTAAATTTTATTTTGTATTATAGTATACAAAAAAATTAAATATGTATTCTCAAAATAAACGTTATCATTTACTGTCCACCTACATTTGGTTCACCCTATATATTAAAAATGTATATAGATTTCTCCTGTACTAATATTTATTTAAGAATGTATATATTTATATATATAGTTTACTGTGTATTTTTTATGTATATTATTTTTGAATGTATATTTATTTCCTATATATTTCTCTTAATTCCTTTAACCCTTTAAGGACGAACGGTACAAATTGCTAACGTTTCAAATACACGCATTCATAACATAACCCTACAAAAAATTCAGGGCTTAAAGGGTTAATGAAACAGAATGATGTAATGGTGTTTTATTTAATGATTTTGGTTTTATATATATATATATATATATATATATATATATATATAAATAAACGATATTAAGGAATAACTGGGGAGATGGGAATATATAAACAATGCGCCTTCAACAAATACATATACGTATGAATACACTATACCAAATGGCTGGTTACGCCTTCTAAGCCGACTGATGGAATTCTAAACCAACTGTCAAGAATATCTCAATTAATTAAATAAATTGCGCAATCTGGCAGCTCAAACGATATATATATATCTGCCATTTACGTCTTCTAAGTCTTTTAAGCCAACTGCTAACTGGCTGATTAAACCAACTAGCGGATTTCGAGTTCTAAGCCAAGTGATGCTACCCTGAGCACCCATTATGAGTCTGTGTCTTGCAGACGTAGGATGCTCTCTCTCTCTCTCTCTCTCTCTTTCTTCCTTCTTCTTTCTCTTTCTTTTTTACCTTCCTATGCTAGATATACCCCTTTCGGTGGTTAGACTGTCCCATCTTCTCCCCCAAAATCTCTTCTCTCTCTCTCTCTTAGGTTAGGTGGACTCCCCCAGTAGGGTGTGTCAATTTGGGAGGTGAAAATTAATTTTTGCCAATTCCTTCACTGAGGAGTTTTAAAAATATGTTTTTGGATGTGAAGAATTCAAATCTGCTATTATTTTTGTGATTGCTCAACACTTAGCTTGGTAAATTTACGTTTGATTAAAAAGCACATAAATTGCTCTCGCAAAACAACATTTAATTTTAGCTTCTCAAAATGTCAGGTAATGCTATAAAAATTTTAGTTTCTCTGCATAAAATATATCCTAGTAATCATAAAACATATCCTTGTAATCAAAAAACAACATTAGAAAGTAATGACATCAGTAAAAAAAAATATTTAAACAAGTTTCATCAAGTCTTGCTTTGATTCGTTCTTGGACATCAGCCGCCGACTTGCTTCTTGGCCTCTGATATAGCCCTCACGTTTCTCATGTGTATACACCCTGCCTGCTGCCTCTGTGACTTGTTTCACACACCTCTCTATTGACTGAGCATGACAGGGCCACTGTGGAACTTGCATAGGCTTGTCAAAGAACTTCTTTACTTCCGCTGTAGTCAGTTTACATGTCAAAGGAGGTTCAAATACCCCGTCAGACCAGTCTGTCAGCTCCAACACGGAAGAAGCACTGGGGTTGATGGAAGGTGTCTTCCTGGGACGTACAGAAAGATCTCCAAGTGTGTCATCATCTCCACCCCTCATGTCAACAATCTTTTGGACACCAGCTCTCCTCTCCTCACTGTCATCTGAGCACAAGAGTGTCTGGATTATCATTTCGCTGAATGCATACCATGCTGAGCGCTTGATGGTTGGCAAAACAGCATCCACTACAGCCTTCTTTTGCAGCCTAACTAGCCGAAGCTGAAACAAGATGTGTCTTGGGCCTTCCACCCAAGAGTGTTTTACTTTGATGTTGAACCAACAGGGGTAGTACACACCAACAATGTATTCCACTATCAGTCTTAAGTTGTTGAGGGTTTTGCCTTTAAGGCCATGTTTTGAAACCCATATGCGACAAAGCCTGTTTGCTGTTGTCAACCACCTTGAATGGCTCACTGGACCAATTTCAAGAAGGGCCAGATCTGTGGGAAGTTCTCCTGTCCTTATGGCCTGTGTGATCCTATACCCGTACGCTTGATCAGTAGAGAGATCCTTTACGACATTGTCACTCAGTGAAGTAAGAGGCTCTCCAATTGAGAGTTTGGTGAATGAAGGATCAATTTCAAGTTCGGTTGCAGTGTCTAGCATCTTGCCAATGTTACCTGTCCACTTGTTGTTAGACAAGGTCTTCCCATCCAGTGCTGTGATCAAGTGTCGCAGGGGTAACTCGTTAATGTGGAGGGCACAAACCAACCAGATCAGCTTACGGCAAAGCTTGACCTCTACCCAATGCATGGAACCACCCTCCCAGCCAGTTAACATTTGTAGAATCACCTCCAATGGCCTGCAGGCTTTTATCGATGCCCTTCTTCTTCATGAAATCTACAAGATTATCAGCAATAACTTCAGCAGGTTTTTTTCTCGTTGAGCCTTTCTCAGGAGTGAAGTGGTAGAGATATCTTCCACCTGGCTCACTGCACACAGAATAATGCTCTTCTTTGATGATGCTGGGGAACTGACGATCTGAATTGTCTGCGTTCAGCATAACTTTAGTTGTATCTTGACGGCCGTCAAAGAAGATGCAGTCAATTTCACCCTTCTTACAAAGATCATCAAATTCCTGATCCAGGGATCTCATAACTTTTCTGGGCCCTCTTGACTTTATTGTGATCAACTACAAGTCTCTTGTCTTCTTCAGTGATCAAGCCAGCATCCATAAAGGCAGCAGTGGTGATGGCAGCTGTGGCACGCAGGCCAACACCATATCTGATGCTATGCATAGCAACATTAGGTATTTCTAATGTGTTGTACTCTGGCTTTTTATTGGAAGTTGAAGACGTGCTTGGTATTTCTAATGTCACTTCATAACTTCCATCCTTTCCATCTTGAGCATCAGCTATTTGTTCTTCATTTTCATCATCAGAGAAAATTATTTCATTTGATGGCATTGAAACATCCTGCTTACTTGTCTGCTTATATTCAGCAAGCCTTCTTCTTTCGTCTTCTTGCCGCTTCTGCTTTTTGACTTGTCTGTTGTGCTCAGGTTGATCTGGCAAGCCAATCTGATGTGGTCCAATAGAACCAGACTTGTCTCTCTGACCTTTAATGAAAGCAAGTTCCTTCACTGGGATCTTCATCTCCCTAGGGCATGTACAGTTAATGTGAGTTTCGTTTTTGCAACCAGCATCTGCAAGGCAGCCAAATTCAGAGCAGAGAACAATTTTACACTTGCAACTGAGGATGTCAAAAAGCTTGTCAAGTTTTGCAATGAAAGCCTCTTTGACATGTAGCTTTCCTCTCCCAAGAGATATGTTTTTGGCCTGCTCCCAGCTCTCTTGGATCTTGTTTAAGATTGTGACTCGTGAATTTACAACGGGGGCTACAAAAGAACTGTCCTTTGCAAGACTGGCTGCTGGGTAGTTCTCTCACCATCTCCTCACCAACTCTGTTCTATTAGCAGTAGCCCATATTTCAGAACGTCTCGCAGAGTTGGGAGTTCAGAGGGCAACAACTCTCTACCAGTTCCAATTAGGTTGCTCATATGTGTGAATGTCCCCAGTCTTGTCCTCCTTTTAGAAGCCATTGTAGGTCAATTCCCACTGGTTAGGATGGTAGCACTGACGGACAAGTAATCTTCAGCACACTGATGAATATGTTTCAACCTGTGAAATAAGCAAAAACAGCAGTGCATTATATATACACAGCATCTATAATTATTAATATAATAATTATTATATAATTCCACAAAAAAGTCAAAAAAAGTCACTATTTTTATGTAGCTTCTTACCAAGCAAAACTAAATTATATTAAATTAACAAAAATATCTTTAGAATTCCTAAGTCATGCTGCAACTTTTTAGCACCCCTCATATTTGGAATTTGAAAGTTGAAAAATTCGACACACCCTACTCCCCCAGCATGTTGCAACTGGGGAATTCCCTCTTTTTTCTTTTTCTTGACACCCTGGAGGGTAGGAGGTTGGCACCTTGCAACAAATGGGGTGGGGTGGATGGCACTGGCACTCATTCGATCAGCATTGCAATTGCATATGCACTCTACCATTTTTCGACCATTCTACTCGGGTGGAACATATACATGATATGTCCAGATATTATACGTGCTGATATATACACTACTTAAAAACTATGAAAATGGTGTATAAAACGACGTTAAATATGAATCTCAAACAATTGTCACAATTTTTGAAACAATAAAATAATATGTCAAGTATCTCTTAGAAGGTATTATGAACCTTGAAAGATGAATCGTCTTTTGTTAGTTTAGGTAATTTTATGTTTATAACCATCGGAAGTGTGAAAGCATTCTATGATGTACAAATTCTGTATCATTAGGTGAAGTATGAGTTAACACAATGTCCAGGTTTTCCGACAGGTTTATTTTTTATACCAAAAAGTTGTGGATTTGCCAATATCCACTGATCTCGTCACATGTTTCATAATTCCAAATTTAAACCAAAGATAAGTCGTCCTTGCAACGAAGGTTGCTTTTTCTACTGATCTGAATTATGGAGGAAAATCATTTCCCCACTTGTCTTAATAACTAAATACCATATACGAGTAACTTAATATTTAAGTATTACGAAATGTTACTAAAAAATTTCAAGAATTGCTCAAAAAACCTCATTATAATTTTATTTTTATAAGAAATTTCTTAATAAAACCAACACACATTATTTGTGAATCGAAATTACCTTGTCAGAGGTACGACGATCCTCAATATGCCGAGAATTATTGTTTGAACCGGATTTCAATCGTAATCCTATATTCATAATTTAAAACTATTTCTTTCGTATGAAAATCGTCATAATTTCTAAACTCGTAATAAACTTTATCATTACTTCAGTTTAATCGCAAAATTTTATACTCGTTATTTCCTATTCGTAATTTTATACTCGTTATTTCCTATTCGTAATTTTATACGTTATTCATACAGGTGTCGAATATAACAAAGTTTAGATGAAATATAATGATTTTGCCTCTGAGAATGCCAGAAAGAAGGTGTTTTCATTTTGTTCTTGATGTACGGTTCTCTATTTGTTTATACAATTGTTTATTCTTGTCTTGAAGCGGGGAAGAGTCCATCTTTGCTTTGTGCCCCGGCTCTCAGAATTGTTAAAAGCGCCCTGTTTGCAGCCATATATCGTACAAAGTGTTTAGTAATATTTCATATATAAATTTGTAAAAATAAAATATATATGTATAGGTGTATATATATATACATATATCGGTTGGTAGATAAATGGGTACCCTAGGTGGCTTACTGGTTAAGACGCTGGGCTGCTGATGGGGCGTGGTTCGGATTCCACGTTAAACTGTAGGTCTAAGGTGGAGTGAAAAGCTTGACCTTCGTCAGAATGAACAATTCAGGCGGAATTTTTATATAATAAATATATATATATATATATATATATATATATATATACACAGGGTGTCCCAAAAAAACTATATACTCTTTATATCATCATGTATTTTATAATTTAAAAAACCCAAACAATATATTGTTATAGCAACTGCCAATGAAAGGTAAATTAGTAATCTAAGTGATCAAAATGTTATAGCGAGTTGTTTGCATATAAAATTTAATTAACTACGCCAAGTGCTCAAAATGTTCTCCGGCGGCATGAATGCACTTTTGAATGCGTCGAGTAACTGATTCGCAGACATGGACTAATGTGGATGCTGTGATGGTCCCGCACTTTCCCTAATTGCATCCTTAAGGTGTTCGAGTGTTGCAGGTCTTGTACCACAAACTGTATCCTTCAGGTAGCCCCACAAGTAAAAATCAAGTGGAGTCAAGTCCGGTGAACGTGGAGGATACTCAACGCTTCTTCTTCGTCCTATCCAACGGTTAGGCAACGTTTCATCGAGGTACCTTCTGACATCACAATGATAATGAGGGGGGGCTCCATCTTGTTGAAAGTAAAAGTCGTCGTTTCCAAACAACTTCCGAACTGCAGGTATAATTTCTGTCCGCAGCATGTCGAGATATGCGGCACCGGTAACTGTCCCATTAAAGAAAAATGGTCCAACCAAACCCCTGGATGATAAACCACACCATGCTGTTATTCCTGGTAAATTAACATGTTTATCCACATAAACGTGTGGATTATCAAGTGACCAGTACCTGGAGTTGTGTCGATTTACTGTGCCATTCAGCTTGAAGGTAGCTTCATCAGACCACACGATTTTGTTGGCAAACTGTACGTCTTCGGCTTCCATTGACTGAAACCATTCACAAAATTCGAGTCTGCGATCAGGGTCATCTTCAGTCATGGCGTGTAACAGACTTGGAATGTAGCTTTTCCATTTTGCCGACTTTAAAATCCGGTGAACACCTAATTTGCTGATTCCGGTCTCACGGGTGCATTGCCTAACTGATTTCTGTGGTGATCGATTAAATTTTTGCAACACTAAAATGGAGTTTTCATCACTCGTACTTGATTTGCGTCGTCCAGATCTTCGCTTGTGCATATCTTGAGCAGATCCCTCTGCCTCAAACTTGTCACGGATGCTTGTAATGGCGAGACGTGTCGGAGGCTTTGTACCAAATTCCCCGATCCATTGCCGCTGGACTTCGGACACATTCTCAAATTTCCAATACCATTTCAGAACACTTTTTCGTTGCTCCAGTGTCAAACGTTTACGCAACATGGGTTCTTTTGCTGAACTGAATAAAGTTGAATGCTGTAGAGTTTGTATCGTGGAATGAGTGCGTAGGCTAAGTCCGAAGCAAGCTAGTGAGTGACTAGACTACGTTCGGTCCATAGGCTTCGCCATTACAAGGCCTTTGATAAAACAAGGCCAGGCTTAGTCGACGCATTCAAAAGTGCATTCATGCCGCCGGAGAACATTTTGAGCACTTGGCGTAGTTAATTAAATTTTATATGCAAACAACTCGCTATAACATTTTGATCACTTAGATTACTAATTTACCTTTCATTGGCAATTGCTATAATAATATACTGTTTTTTTTTTTTTTAAATTATAAAATATATGATGCTATAAAGAGTATATAGTTTTTTTGGGACACCCTGTATATATATATATATATATATATATATATATATATATATATATATATATATATATACACACATTTTAACTGCAAACAACACACAGTATAATTAATGTAAAGAACGACGCTTGTGTAGAAGAACGTTCCGCACAAGATGAGGAGGGAGAACGAACAAATGAAAAATGAGGTAACCACCCGGGAATCGAACCCGGGATCTTCCGATTGCCGGTGAGATATGCTATCCACTACATCATGGGCCTCGATTAATCGGAAGTCGTAATTCTCCTACATACGAGCAGAAACCAATGCCCTGAGGGGGCACCTCCGCATACCGTACATATATATACATTTTAACTGCATAGCATATCTTCTACACAAACGTCGTTCTTTACATTAATTATACTCTGTGTTGTTTGCAGTTAAAATGTATATATATGTACGGCTTGCGAAGGGTGTCCCAGGAGGAAATGTCAAGAATGCACTATTCACTCTTTGGGTATTTCTAAGTAGAAAGTATTATATCGATATGGGTCTGATTCCCAACCGTTACCGAGATACAGGCCTCTACATTTGGGTAATTAAAACATAATAAAAAGGCGATCTTAGATACTATTTAATGACACTTGTGGTTTACGAAAAGTACAAACATACAATACACTATTGCACTTATTGCAGAATGGTTTCAAAGTGACCCTCCTTCTTCAATGCACGCGGCGAGCCTCCGATCCATCGAGTCTTGCCAAGGAAAACGCGGAAGTTCATTTCTGAGGTTTATGAACGCATCCTGTATACGAGCAACCAACTGCTCCCTAGTTTTGGGCTTACCCCGCTGATAAACGTTACTCTTCAAGAACCCCCAGACAAAAAATAATGTAAATAAATAATGTGAGGATCTGCACAGTTGCCAATGTATCATTAAATGTCATTGAATATTATCTAAGATCGGCTTTTCATTATGTTTTAGTTACCCAAATGTAGAGGCCTGTATCTCAGTAACGGTTGGGAATCAGGCACATGTCGATATATACTTTCTACTTAGAAATATCCAAAGAGTCAAATGGTGCATTCTTGACATTTCCTCCTGGGACACCCTATATATATATATATATATATATATATATATATATATACCGGGTGTTTCAGGAGGAAAGGTCAATACTTCGGGAGGTATTCTTGACATTTCCTCCTGGGACACCCTATATATATATATATATATATATATATATATATACCGGGTGTTTCAGGAGGAAAGGTCAATACTTCGGGAGGTGATAGTTTCGGTCATTGTGAGAAAAAAGTTCACATGAACATGTGTCTAATTCTGAATGGTTACGGAGATAGAGCTGTTTGAATCTGATGCGCGCGCAGCTTTTCCTCCCCCCGCGGTGGTCCCATTCAATGGCCACCAAGGTCTCCATACCTCTCTCCGTTAGATTATTGTTTGTGGGGGTGGATGAAAAGTGAAGTTTACAAAAGAAAGGTGGATACACGAGACGAATTGCTCGCGCGCATTTTGAATGCTGCTGCCCGCATAAAGGAACGTCAAGATCAACTCAGACGAACAACACGCGATCTTCGCACACGAGTTGCAAAGTGCATTGAGGTTGACGGTGGGATTTTCGAAAACGTATTGTAAACTGTAACAAATTTGTCATTTCTGTATCTGATACCATTCAAAATGCCAATGTTTAAACATTAAATGTTAGAAACAGTAATTGGTTTCTCTTTCTTGATTACCATTAACATTGCTTTGTATTTGTAGATTCAAACGGCTCTATCTCCATAACCATTCAGAATTAGACACATGTTCATATGAACTTTTTTCTCACAATGACCGATACTATCACCTCCCGAAGTATTGACCTTTCCTCCTGAAACACCCTGTGTGCGTATATATATATATATATATATACTGTATATATATATATAATATATATATATAATATAATATATATATATATATATATAAACTTAGTGATTCTGTAATGATAGAAAGTTTGGAATGTGTCACAAAACTTCTGAAACTCGTAATTATGAACGTAATTTTCAAACCAGATACCAGTGTGCCAACAGTGTGCCAAGACATTTGTTTCAGTTCTTGTTGGAATTTCTTTTCTGAGTTTCCCATTGTGATAAAACATTATATTTCTGATTACAAAATTTAGTCAGCAAATTATTAAAAACTTGAAAAATACAAAAATACAATATTTGCCGTCGTAATCGAATAGTAAAGCGATGCTTATGTAAGGCTGAGTTGATAACTCAGACTTACATAAGCATCGCATAGAATGTGACCATAATATAGATATTAATTTCTACCTCCTTCTTAACGCTGATAACAGTGATATGAAGAAATTGGTTGAATCCTATTTAATAAAAAAAAAAACCTCCGATAATTTTAATGTAAAAAAAAACTATACTTTTCTTAGATTTTCTAACCACCTTTATTTATCTAAAGAATCTTCCATACAGTCTGTATCGAAATGTTTTCAGCTGCCAGAGGCATAACGTTCCTTCGACTCCCTTCTTTGTACTTTTCTCTCACTTCAGATTTTATTCCTGCCCGAAAGAAGATGGAAGTACCTTCAAAAAGCTTTGTAGTTATCTTATTTAATTTTAATTCTTTAAATTTTTTTTTGGGGGGGGGAGGATTTTACCATTTCATTCGATTTGCACAATTAGTGCTTTCTAAATTATTATTATTATTATTATTATATATATATATATATATATATAACACGCTCTGAGTACTTTTCTCATTTCTTCCAGTGAATGTGAACGAGGATTTTCGCAAATGAATCTTATTGTCAGCCCGCCCAAAGCTTCGTTGATGACGAAAACCTTTTCGTCACTTTTGTTTATCAGAGTCATGGTTACTTCGAGGACGACGCTCAGCCGTAGACACCAATAGCAAGGAACGAAGTCGGGACGTTTTGTCTGACGAAAACGTGATGAAAATTTGGAATTTTCAATAAAACTCCAATTTTGGTATGTTTTCATTTTTTTAATTCGTTAAAACTCAAAGTAATAAACGGCGTCTATAAATGTTAAACATTCTCATTTTTATTATGGATTTTTGATTTTTATTAGCAACATTTTCATTAAAAGTTCATCATAAATTCAATAGAGAAGGGGTAGGGGGCGCAAGAAGAGGGGAGGAGTGGGAGAGGAATTTTACAATTTATCAAGATATGAGTACCGGCACCAATTTTTTTTACAAAAATGCACTATGTATATATATATATATATATATATATATATATATATGGGATGAACTTCACAATTAAACACGTGAAATGAATGAATGATGCAAACCCACAAGGGAAAAGAAAACTGACTCCAAGGCCTTTCGTGTATTCAGAAGTACACCTCGTCAGGGTGTTAATTCCCTGACGAGGTGTACTGCTGAATACACGAAATACCTTTGAATAATTTTTCTTTTTCCTTGTGGTTTGCATCATATATATATATATATATATATATATATATATATATATATATATATATATATACACACAGTGGTGTTCAAAAGTTTGCGTGCACCTTATAATCACCCAATTTATTGTAAATTGTACAAATATAACTAAAGGATAACAAATATGATAACAAATATAATTATATGATAATTACAACAAAATTTTATTTTTTATTGTTACATTGTTGCTTTGTAGCTTTCAGACTCCTCAAATGGTCCCAAAGATGCTCCATTCGATTGAGATCAGGTGGATGCAGACTTTTGAACGGCACTCTGTATATATATATATACAGGGTGTCCATAAATGTTTACCCTGAAAACAGTATGCTCTCATGTTTTAATGACGAATCTTACATCCGTTTTCGTTTTACAGGTGATCTCGTACACGCATAGAGTTTCTGTGCTGGTGTGTTTCGTCTACCGTATTCGCCGCTAGGAGCGCTGTAGTAGCTATTCAGTTAAGATGGCGTCTGTGACAGAGAAGGCAGAATGTGTTGTGTGGCTTGCAGAAACAAAATCTCCTGTCAGTGTTCAGCGAAGGTTCAGAATTGCGCCATCCCCCACCTGCAGGACAGGCAGCCAACTGTCATCTTCCAACAAGATGGGGCACCCCCTCACTGGGCGCATGTTGTTCGTGAAACTCTTGACGCAACATTTCAAAATCGATGGATTGGCAGGGACGGGCCACTCCCATGGCCCGCAAGATCACCAGACATTACCCCGCTGGATTTCTTTCTCTGGGGTCATGTTAAAGATTTGGTTTCTGCAACAGTTGTTCCAGATATCAGGACATTGCGAGAACACATTACGGATGCAATTGTAACAGTTAACCCACAAATGTTAGAAAATGTGTGGCCTGAGTGTGAATACCGTTTAGACATTTTACGTGCCACTAGAGATGCACATGTGGAAGCTTATTAAGTTCATTAACTATGCATCAAAACGTTGTATGTTTATCTACTTATGATTAAAACTGTTTGAATACGAGTGTTTATTTAAAAGTTATAGCATGCTTTAATGAGGGTAATCATTTATGGACACCATATATATATATATATATATATATATATATATATAAATAATAGGATGAACACATGGCAAACATTTCATAAATTTAATTAGTTGTCCAAATGTCTCGGCAATGCATTTGCCAGCCTCACTGTAAATCTAAATTAGAAAGTTAAACTTTATAAAAATTTAAAAATTAAACTAGTAATACGATTAGAAAAATTAAAAGTATAAGATTTAACAAACATTTACAAAGTAATACGAAGAGGAAGAGTAGGCGTCTCCCAAAATAATGGGTACATTAGTTGGTTAAAATAAACTCATAATGAAGGACGAGTTACTGTCATTTATTGTTGGTTAAATTCTAAAAATGTGAAATAAAATTCTAAAATCCTGAAGCCTGTAGGATTAATGTCGCATGACAGAGTTTCAAATTTATTTTTGAGGAGCGGGGTGTCATGTTCAACACTATGATTTGTAATGGATGAATAAGGTGGTTTCACCAGGAGACGGTTTGTTCTAACAAATAAACCCAAATGTTGGGATAAATGCATCTAAAGTGAAACTAAGCGTGCCCAATATACGTGGCCTTACAGTTATCGCACGTATATTGCAAAATAAAATTTGGACATATATTCTGTGAGAGTCTATCTTTAAATGTAAAGAAATTTTAAATTTCCAAGAGCTTAATAAGGGGAAATCTAAATTTAATTTGAAGGTAATAATCTTTTTAAAATGTACTAAATTCATTACGAATATGTAGAAAAATATAACCCTAGAATGGACATGCAACGTATCTTACTTCTTTTTCTAGTGTAATACGAAGGGATGTGTCACAAAAAATGTTTTTATGCAGGAATGAGGGGCCAAGGGCGAATGCGGCGATATTCTTGCATATCTCTCTGACTCTTGGTCATCCTTCTTTCGGGATTTCGGTGAAACTTTCGCTATTCGCTAGACATATCGAAAGCTCTTGATGGAGTGTGGCACAAATTTTTAATTTCGAAACTGCCCTCCTTCTATTTCTATCCTTCTATCTGTGTCTTCATCTCTAATTTCGTTTCTGGTAGATCTATGTCCCTCTCAACAGTCACTCCATGATACGCGTCGGGCGGCTATGGAGCACCTGACCTCTGAGCATTCTGATATCTCTGATTGAGGCAGAGAAGACCTTGTGGCTTTCAATGCCTCAAAAATTCAGTTTCTCTATCTGTCTACTCGTCACAATCTTCCACACGACTATCCCCTTACCTTCAACAACACACAACTGAATGTTTCCTCTTCTTTTAACATTTTTGGCGTTTCCTTTTTTCGTGATCTTTCCTAAAAAGATCACATATACGCTCTTTCTAAAACAGCTTCTCGGGGAGTTAGGTGTGCTGTGCCGCCTGTCAAAGTTTCTAAACCCCCGTTCAGTTGCTGTCTTATCCGCCCCTGTTTGGAGTATGCTTCTCATGTATGGGGTGGCTCAACCCACACGCCCGTACTTGACTAAGTTGAATCAAAGGCTTTTCGTCTCATCAATTCCCAGTCTCTTACTAACTGTCTTCAATCTTCGCCGCAATATTGCCTCACTCTCTCTTTACTATCGCTATTATAACAGACACTGCTCTTCTGAACTCTCTAACTGCATGCCTCCTCCTTTAAGGAGAGCATGCAACACCAGACTTTCTACACATTCTCATTCTTTTTCTGTCCAACTCTCTAACGCAAGGGTTAATCGGTATTTTCAATCTTTCATCTACTCAACCGGTAAACTCTGGAACAATCTTTCTCAATCCATCTTTACACCTGTGTATGACCTCTAATCTTTCAAACGCAGTGTGTCTAGGCATCTCGAAAATCCTGCACCTTGATTTTGGCTCTCTTCTTCTTCTATGGGAGGATGGGGTGCGGGAGCCTCCTTTGTGGAACCCATACTGACGAGCTGAAAGAAGGTTGTGAGAAGAGAGGTGTTTAAGAATTTTCCTATTAAGGATAGATTCAAAAACTTAAGAAAGGCAAGGAATCAAAGCAATTGGACGATAATTATGCGGTTGAGATGTTGATTAAGAATCTTTTTAATTGATTTTCAAAGACTTGAGCAGAATATTTGTTATTTATAAATAGGGTCTTCAAAATTTAAACACCAAAATATTGAGGACGTCAGTAGCATGGGCGGAAAAGGAGAGAGTGCAATGCAATTGCAAATGGTGATCAATGTTGCAAGTGCAACAAAGGGTAGAGGGGAGTGTTGCAAGATGTTATACAACACAGGGGGAGAGGGGGGTGTTGCAAGATGTTATGCAACAAGGGGGGATAGGGGAATGTTGCAAAAGCAACAAGGGATTATGCAACTTGGAGGCGGAGTTATCCCCCAAGAGAAAGAGAGAGAAGAAGAGAGAGGAGGAGAGGTGTTCGCCTGGCAGGAGCCAAGCGCATATTAAGACTACAGCCGAGCGACCGTTGTCTTATAGGGTCCCTAATCAGCCAGATGGCTTAATCAGCCAGTTGGCTTATCTGGCTGAGTTGCCAGATTGCGTTTATTTATTTAATTAAAGCATATATTCTGGCCTAATCCGCCAGTTGGCTTAGAAGGCTTCTTAGAAGGCATAAATGGCCTGTATATATTAATAACCTTCGAACGAATTAAAAGTGCACACAAACGCACATACACTCACCGACTATACGCCCATAAAGCCTATAAAGCCCATAAACTGATTGATGCATGCAAAGCCCCAATAGCAAAATATATTCGAGCGCAACCACCACACAAAAAAGCATCACATCACCAACAATCGTCTAAGTATAGACTTTTAGGAGCTCATCCCATCAACAGCACATGGTGAGATGAGGGCTACGACTTTTAGGAGCACGATTGGTGGTGAAGCACCAAAACCGCCGCTTTACTTACCAGCTTCTGGTAGACCGACAAGGTCTCTAAATACGACCCAATAGACAGATATTAAACATAAACAAATACGTGCATGGGGCCAAGTTAAAAGAAGGCAACGCCAGTAGTTTTTCTATTGAGCTTCTCGTGGTGAAACGAGGTCAATTTAACAGTTGGTGAGGCGATCTTTTAAACAAAAAATCGAATAAGATAAACTAAGTTTAATACAAATACAAATTTTCATCATAATACGCAATTTTATCCTTAAACTATAACATGAAAAGCATTAATATGATTTTTAAAACAAAATAGAAATTAAATTAGGGGTAACTTATTAATTTTTCCTCTTTTAGCCAATTATTGTGGTTCAATATAAATTTACCTTTAAGACACAATTTTAACCTTAAACTATAACATAAAAAGCATTAATATGATTTTAAAACAAAATAGAAATTAAATTAGGGGTAACTTATTATTTTTTCCTCTTTTATTTAATTATTGTGTTTCAATATAAATTTATCTTTAAGACACCAATATATCTTTAAACCTTATTACAAAAAATATTAATATTATTTTTAAAACAAAATAGATTCTATTTCGGGGTAACTTATTCATTTTTCCTCCTTTGGCCAATTATTTTGTTTCAATATAAATTTATCTTTAAGACACCAATATATCTTTAAGCCTTATTACAAAAAATATTAATATGATTGAACAATTTTTAGAGGTCGCCCCCGCTTATTAAAGTTCATAAAATATAGCTATTATTTATGCAATTAATATTTGAAATTACTAGCAGTTGTCAAGTATACTAAACAATGTTTTTAATTAATTAATCATCATATTTATGATGAATTCAATTAAATGAATATATTAGAGATAATTGTCAAGTTTGTAGCTGAAAATATTGCTTGATAAGACAAGATCAAGGAGCTTGTGCTTTACCAAAATCTAAGAAAAAACGAGGCATGAAAAACATCATGACTATTCAGATGTCTGCTGCCCTGGATCGTACACAAATTTCCTCTAGAAAGGCAACATTTATCCTCGCAGAGGCAGCTAAAAGCTTTGGTTTGGACGCTTCAGATTACAACATAAACCAACATTCTATCCATCGCCTTCGAAATAAGAACCGAGCTCGTCATGCTAAATAACTTAAGGAGCATTTCCATGGAGAATGTTCTATGACAGTCCACTGGGATGGCAAGATGATGGAGGACCTCACCTCGCACAAGCACATTGATCGTCTCCCAGTACTTGTGTCAGGACCTGGTGTTGAACAGCTGCTTGGTGTCCCCAAAATCCCAAACTCAACTGGAGAAGCACAAGCTGAAGCCGTCTTTAACTGCCTGAATGAATGGGGAATTACAGAGAGAGTAAAAACAATTTGTTTCGATACAACAGCTTCAAACACGGGTCAATATAGTGGAGCCTGTGCTCTCATCGAAGCAAAATTGGGACATGATGTTTTGTACTTGCCTTGTAGACACCATGTTTTAGATTTATTGTTGGGAGCTGCATTTGAAGCAACATTGGGATCTACATCAACTGGTCCAGAGATATTGATCTTTAAGCGTTTTCGTGACAATTGGACTTCTGTTGATCAAAGCCAGTTCCAAACAGGTGAGACAGACACGATTACTAAAGAAGCAATTATCCAATATAAAACTGAACTAATTCAGTTTGCTAGATCCCAGGCACCTATGCTACGGGATGACTATCAAGAACTTTTGGATCTGTCCATCATCTTTCTTGGAGGTGTCCCCAATAAAGGCATCAAGTTTCGTGCACCAGGTGCCATGCATCGAGCTCGCTGGATGTCCAAAGCGCTCTATTCTATCAAGATGTGGCTTTTTCGGAATTCGAGATCTTTCCCTTTTTTCTGTTCTCATCTATATGAAGGCTTGGACAACATCCTCACTCCCTATTGAAACCCCATTTAATGACTGGCTCCTTATGAGGTCATTGATTAATTATCCTAACAAAAAGATTTCTGATGCAACTAAAAAAAGCTCTCTAACCACTTATGGTACCTGTCTGAAGAAGCAGTTGGTCTTGCTTTCTTTGATGAGCGAATTACTACAGATGTAAAGAAACGCATGGTAAAGGCATTAGAAGATGAGTCCACTGATAGACCACCCAAGCGTCCTCGGATTCCTGAATCGACCTTCTGCTCCGGTGAAGGACTACACCAACTTGTTACAAGAAATACTAGAGAATTCTTTACCAAGCTGAATTTGCCAGAAGGATTTCTGAACAAGGCACCAGCACTTGGACATCCAACTCTGAATATTTAAGGGCCAGAGCTATTGTTGCAGCTCTATCTGTTGTAAATGACCGGGCAGAACGTGCAGTAGCTTTAGTTCAAGAGCTGAATAAGAAATTGACAGTGGGGGAAGAGCAGCTCCAGTTCCTGCTCTAAATTGTTGCAAAACACCGCCAGAGTCACCCAGTTCCATCAAAAACTGTTCTTCTCAAAAAATAACCATCAATGAGGTCGCACCTTAAAATACACCATATTGTATAATCATTGTATATTTAATAAATGTTGTATAAGGAAATAATGCTAATTAAAGTAATTAAAGTATGTAAATAGCACTAGCATTTTGAATTTATCTCTATATAATAAACTAATGGTTTTTTTTTGTAGCAATGCTTCATTGCTGATTGTATATAAAAAAAGAGCCAGGAAAGATTTTGGATAGGGGAAAAAGGATTGGGATAAAGAAGGATTGAGGACCAAAGGATGGATTATAACAACATCAAGGATAGGTTAGAAAAGGATCAATGATAAATAAGAAGGCCTATACTTATAAAAACGAATCAAACTAAAAAAAGAAGGAAGGAATTATGTGTATAATGAGCATAATCATATGTCAGGAGTTATTATGCCATGGTCACCATTTTTATTAGCCGGGGGCGACCCCTAAATATGAGCCAATTTGTGTCAAACTTTCAAGATTTAGTTTTTATGCTAAATGGAACTATTTTAGGGGGCGCAGATAAAATAATTCAACATTTCAATTTTTGACTACCCAATAAGAGACACCCTAATATATATATATATATATATGGTGGAGCTTTAATAATATTTTCTCGATAATTTAAAGACAGCACCGCAGTAGGATTTTTAAATTACCAAAACTTTTAAGAATTATCTGCTTTTTTATTATAATTTTTAAATTCGTGGCATTTTCTCTTATTGTACTTTATTTTTACTTAACTTTATAGGACCGATGCGGAACTTGATCTGTTATAGCTACTTTTCGTTTTGATGAAAGGGGAATAAATGATATGGATGCTTTACCCCACAACCAAACCAGCGATCTGAACACAGAAGTCGAGGTATTGGCTCACATCCGGTCCAGCGAGTGCCAGTCATCGAGGAACTAATGTAAGTATTTTTGGGTTAAGAACAAAACATTGTATTTTCATTAATTTATTAAATGGCAGAAAACATGTACAAAGGGAACCAGTGTCCATTAAATAAGTCTTAACGGGTACATTTTACATTACAAATGTATATACAACTTTACACAATATAGATATACACCTTTACACAATACAGCGGGTGCTAACATATGGGAACCTTTTTTTTATCTGTCTGCATACATTTTATCATTCATTTCTGTGTCGCACAAATCGAATAATTTAAAAAAATTATAAATCCCTTCCCACGTGACATGTGCATGAGAAATGAGAGGCGTACATCCCGCACGGTCGCTATAATATCCTTGAAAGCGATACGGTTCCACACAATCTCAGGTACATGTAATTGCACGATAACTACACAACACAGAATCATTCCAGGGCTGAGCGCCGAGTGAGTCAAAATAGTACATTCTTTCCCTATTTTTAAAATAGATTGCAAACCAATGAATCCCTCACCCCCACAATGTCGGTGTTAACGATAATCCCGTACCAGTTTCTCGTACTGGCAACTTCATATTTCATTCTTCGCAAACACACCGATAAATTTTGAGCGTGTGAAACGGTCACTTTTCATTACTCTCTGGAGTGTATTCGCGTCCATTTTAAAAGTCTGTGACCACGTTCCTGAAACGATCAACTTCTATTAGTGCCTGTGATTCGAGGTAAACTAGCACACTTATAGGCGCGTCTATAGGCTTGGCAAATTCCAACCTGACTGAGATATTCCCACTCTGTTGTGGACTTAAATGCGTATTTACGCCAGCAGACAAGTCAGGCGTAATATCAAATGAATAAATGTTAAATTCTTCGACAAATTCTTTCTGCGTTACACCAAACCCAAGCTCATCACAGCCACCTGTATTATGAGCCAGATTACTATAAGCTCTCGCGCAGAGCGGGAAACGCGTCTGATGAGTAATCCGTAATCATAGTCCCTCCCAAAGCGATGCCATTTACGTATAGAGTAATATTTTTAAGGCCGAAATTCTCGAATTTAAAGGCACTCTTTTTATATTTTCCATTCGTCGAGGCGTGGTCCTGCATTCCAATTAATATCCTTTTAGGTAGGACTCCAAGGGCCACGTTTTCTAGTTGCTTCGAGGCCAACCCGGGGCACCGTGTATAGTTTGATCTGTACCCTGTTAATTGGGTATTTTACTGTGCGTGTATTAAGTCTTTCTCAATTTCTATTTGTTTTGGCGAACTTAATTTCACTCGGCGTATACGCAAATACGTCTATGATTGAATCACAACGGGTTTCGCGCCCTCTTCTTGATCAGACCCCAGATTTATGCAGATCTCAGGAATCGTGCGGGTAAGCTTCAACTTCATATCCACCCCGTTCATAAGCAGTTTTCTCTGGAATGTGAAATCTGTATGAAGACGTCCAAAACATTCGTATATATTTTTTTAGAATTTTTAAATTTATCCTTTATACCATTTTCATCTTTAGTATGGTAATATCCCTCGGCGGTTAAAAAGGTGTCCTTCGCTTCTTTTGAAAAGTTGAGGACATTTTCCAGATAGGCTCGTAGGTGGTAGTACCCCGTTCCTGCCGAGATGTTAACCTGGTTTAAATACACCTCACACTGGCTGAATATGGAGTGTAAAAAGTTGGTTTCAGGGTACGCAGAGTAACTATCATCGCAGTCCGTTCCATCAGAATGGGCTATACGCAGTTTAGCGTACATGTGCATGCAGCTCGGGTCAAAAAAGTAAGGGCCTGAGCTGGGTATCACGAATTCTATAGGGCACTCGGCTATGCTCAATAGAGACCTGAGTGGGGGCATATCAAAGAGGGACAGTTCCGATTTACAGCATTGTGAACTACACGGATGGATGAAACGCGCCATGACGAGTCAGAAATAGTGCCACCTCTAGTAATCAGCCTATGATTCGTGAGAGTAGTGTCCTCAGCTTATATCAGTTAAAAAAATGATCAGCCATAGGTTTCATACGCTTAGAGCACTTCTTTTTATTTCCTTTTACGTTTAGCGCCACGTGATGGTAACCCCTTCTTCCTGGCAGATCTCTTCTTTCCGCCACCACACATTTTTCTCTTTGCATCTTTGATGATTTCGTCCCGTGTACGTTTTAAATGTTTTTTTAGAGCTTCTTTAGGCTTAGTTCCACCCATTATGTCTTCTGCCGCGTTAAAACCTGTTTGTAACGCCTTCCCCTAGGTACCTGCACCCCTCTTCAACAGTGGACAGGTGCGTAGTATGGATGAAAAATGGATCCAAGTCCACTCCCACGCTGGTATCTCACTCCTCGATAGACTGTGAATGGCCTTCGAGTCATTATAAACGGCGAAAGTGTAGTTTCACTGTTAAGCTCCCATCACCGAATGGGAAATTTTTTCCTCAATCGTTCTTATATATATCGAGATGTTGGTTAATAGATTAGTCGCAACATTCACATAATGGGGCTTGTCATATGTAATGCTCAAACTTTTCCCTCTATGGTTGGGGATGTGTGCAATGCGCAGCAGGCGCGCCTGGGTGTCCCCAACAATTTGGTGCTCTACGATATTGCTGTAAATATAGCACATGTCTGGGGGCGGAGAGCTTTCACCACATTTCTCCATCTTCAATTGATACATTAAGCTGGACAAGTCATGCTGTGCCTCGTGAAAGGTATCTCTTTGGAGAGCTGCGCTATATCGGCCCTCAGCCACAATTGTGAACAGCTCTTTATCTTTAATATTTCTACTAAGCGTTGACTTTAACTTCAATGTGCATGCAGGCGTGTCTATGTTTACGACTTCAAGAAGTAAATCGTTTGTCAGGTACGACTTTTCAAGACTCTTGTTTAACCCCGTCACAATGTCCATGGCTGTATCATAATGCCGATTCCTAGCGATACATTTGTGCTATAGTGTTCCTCACCGAACAACTGAACGCATAGTATTGTCTAAGGTTATGCCTAATTTTTCGCACTCATCGATTCTTCTAAGGATCAGAAATATGATTTGCTCATTTTCAAGAGTTAAAAATTTGGAGACTAACTGGAGTTCACATAAACCCACCTCATACGAATCACGCTCCAATTCAATGGGTCCGTGGAGTTCTGTCACAAAGTTGGCAGGGTGTTGTTAGGATGTACAGACAGAGAAGAAGAGGACGGGAGTGTGACATAGAAGTGGCTAGGCGCCATGTTGCATACTAATTAAGCTTCATTATTGCAGCAGCTTTTATATAGGTGTTGAAGCTTTCTGGGTAACCCAGCCATTTCACCAGGTACATTTTTCTCTTTCCTGAACCTTTGCTGCCTAAAATTTTTTCAATTTTAAACACACTTTTTCCTAAATTAAATGTCACTTTCTGCAACTCCTCGCGGTAAAAGCCTCCAGCGATCTCTTCCCCATTCAAATCTTCAACGTAATACATCATTATCTCACCTTTAGGTCTCATAGCACGAACTTTAAAAATCTCACGTGTCCATCCTTGCTCAAATCCCTTCGCGAATTTATTTCCGAACGTGATAGCCTTACATAATCATTGATTTTGAAATGTGTAGAGGTGGTGGTGCTCCATCTCTTCTCACCTCTGGCAGCGCACCTCTTTCTAAAACTTCGTTAGGTGTTGTGCCAATCGTACGGTGGTGTGAACGGTTGTATGATGATGCCAATGACCCGAGAACTTTATATATCTGTATGTGTTTTTATGTGTAAAATAGCGATGCATGCGTTCTTTATGGTACGTTGAACTCTTTCAGCTAAAGAGGCCTTATGTATAGAACTGCTAGTGTAGTAACTGATATTAAACTCTGTCAGCATGTTCTGAAAAGCGCGACCTATAAATTCTTTCCCCATATCCGTACAAAAATAGCCAGGAACCCTCTTCTTTTAACATCAACGTTTTGGTCGCTTTAGCAACTGTTTCAGGCGATTTATTTTTCAGGGGAATTAGCCACAGATATCTAGAGAATACATCTATTATGAATAGGATGTAGCGGTATCCGTCATTATACACTGAATATCTTTGCATGTCTGTTAAATCCGCTTGCCAAATAGAGTCAATCGAATCGGTTGTCTTGGCCGTTTTAAACCTTTTTCTCACCGGTTTATGAAGTGTATAAGCATCCTGTTCCCGCAAAAACCTCAACATCTTTTTTCCTTACTCCGTAAACACCTCTGTACAGTCTATTAACGCCACCATAGGAGGCGGGGTTAGAAATGTCATAATAGCGTTTACTTAATATGTTAGCCATTTGCGTATTTTAGAGACACGTGGATAAGGTTGGCCGTTTGTTCTCTTTCTCTTCTTCAGAGACGCTGCTGCTGGGGGCGATGGCGTACTCAGTTGTGACACATGCGAGACTTGATCCAGGTCTTTTAACCTATTCAGATTACCTATCAATTTTGGGGACATTTATTTGTTGTAGTTTTGCTTTAATATGCTTCCATGCTGTTGGTGAGGGTCTGTCCCACTTTCTCACCAGATCATGAACAATATCAACGATGTTGGATCCTTGTACCCTTGTTCCTTCAACAAAGACTTCGCCTTTACCGGCCCACTGTATGATGGGGGCCTCACTCAATAGATTATAAAGACTTAAGCCTTTATTCCTCAATGTATGTGGGAGACTGTTTTTTAACGCATGTTCGATGTGTTGTGTTCCGATGTTGTGATCCGATGTGTTGTGTTCCGTTGGTCATCTCTAACGTCGGGCCCAGGTCCTGTGTCGCCATGCTCAGCGCTACTTGCGCTGTGCCTAATAACCACGGGGAGCTCTGTAGGATTCTTATAATCTTCGTACTCATTCTTTTACTTTCACGGGGTTCCAGAGCCCTGTCTGGAATCTTTGAACTTTGCAATGAAGCATACACCTCGTGCGGAATCACAACCACCTTCTTCATTATATTAATCTAGTCAGTAAAGGGCCCAAAACTGAAAATAAGATGGGTAGGAATGATCCTCCTCTTTGTACAATAATTCGCTTTTTCTTACCCACAATTTGACTTTTATGAGCGAGCGCTCGTATAATGTTCTTGTAACGACGTAAGCAAGTTTTCTGAGGGGGTTTCATTGGCACATTACATTTTATAACATTAAGAAGGATTTCACAGATGCATTTTAAAAAGTCGAAGTCGATATTTTCAACAAACATCTGTTGCAGTGCCCGGGGCAATCGTTGATATATTTTTATTAATTCACGATATTTCTTCAGCCTATTTGTCATTCTGGAATATACACCGTTTCAGGTTCGCTTGGGAATATATTCGTTCTTAGAAGCACCTAAACGTGTTTTGCGGGTGAAGGTCACAACGCAAATATCCATAACGCTGGCTTATGGCTTCTATATAAACCTCCAAAAACTCTTTACGTTGATTCGGGAACATTTGATTGGCTAATACCCCAATTTCTGACACATCTCTACGTTGTGCGAATAAGACTAGATATTGTGTACTTAGAGACACATCGCGCATGTATCTATTTTTGAAAAATAGATTCTGGTTGATGAAGAATACGCTTATGTTAAGATGGTGGGAGAACACTGTAAATGTCTCGGCAAACGTTTTATCCATTTCCAACATGAGATCGTCAATTACAATAACTGTATGAGCATTACCTTTTAACGAATTGACGTCATATACACCCTTGTGGAGCAAAATTTCATCTTCGTACTCGTTGAACACTGACTGATACGTCGAATAGCACCATATTACTTTATGTACAAATTTTAAGAACATCTCCCCCTTATCTTTAATGATTTTTAAGCATAAATACAGTTTTTCCACAGCCTCTAGGGCCAGATATAATACATGTGGAGGGGCTTGTGAACCTGAATTTTTCTACAGATTCCCTCTCTAACACGTCACACCCCTAAGTGGGTCATTCTCAAAATATTACAAATTTTGAGTGCTGCTCCTTATATTTTGTTGTCTTCTTCCACAGAACCGTGAATGACGACGATGTACAGTCCCCCATTATCGATATTACAGATGACTCCGATGATCGTGTAGCTACAGACTACTGACGAACACTCACCAGCGATACCTGTAGCACGCGAAAATTCAAAGCGGAAGCATGGTGAAGAACCCTTCACGTCAGGTATAAAGCGTGCCAGGATTGCACCGATTGTTAGACCCCCAGTAATAGAGTCCCAACCCTTAACGTCTAACGACACAACCCCCACTATAGTACCTTCCTCAAATATGGCCCATTGTTTAGTTCCGGGCAATTCCTCCACAACACTTTCTCATACTGTGGAGGATGGTATAACATTCGAGTTGGTGCGCAACGCCACCCCCACCCTGCCCTGACTAGAAATCGGTACGTGGTCAGGGTTAACCCTAGGTCCCTGTATACCAACGGACTGCGGCTCTAGTAGTTGAATGTATTGTGGAGTTTTCCCTTCAGAACCCCGACGAACGTGAAGTCCGGACGAGGTTATCCTTCACTCCCTCAGGTTCGTGTCAGATGAGGGGAACGATTTTTGGGTGGTAAACCGTTTAGACGTTTGGCAGCTGTAGATATAGACTATATCTTGGGGCGTATAATGCAGGCCTTTCAAAGTGGTACATCCTTCAATATGGAAACTTCATGATAGATACTGACAGAGTATTCCGGGTTGCGGGTCATAGTGTCACACCTTATACTCTTAATTTCAATTCTCCGGTTATTTACAGAAAGCATTAAAACATCGATCGTGGTTGTGGTTTTATAGCAATAATTTTAGCTCATATGTTCACTGTGCTAAATACTTGGACGCAAAAAATTTGATTGTCCACGTTTGTGCAGCGTGCCCGTAAACTGGCTTCAGATTGTAAGCTTGAGTTTGAGTGTAATATGGGTCCTGAAGAACTGAGAAGGGCCGAGCAGGAAATGAATGCACGTATAGTCGTATTTGGAATGGATGATCGTTGTAGGACCGTGTATGTTTTTAAAAGCAGCGTGAGAGATCGTACAACACTTCTACTTATTTTAGGATTGTCAGGAACATCGTATCTCCCCATCCGTAACATCAGGGCTCTCTACGCCAGTTATGATAAAAGTCGAAAATATGGAAGGCATCATGATTTGTGTAAGAGTTCTCTCGAGTTTGCTGATGATATGGTGAAACATTGTAAGGATTGCTACATGGTATGTAAGCAGTGTAAAAGCCCCAAATGTGAAAGTCATGTAGTTCAAATCGAGAAGAGGGAATGTAATGTGTGTAGACGTACATTTTTCAATAATAAATCCTTTGAGCTCCATAAATCAAATGGCACTTGCAGGAAAATGAGGATTTGTAAGTGCGGTATGTTTCACATCATGGATAATTGGGGGAATTTCAAACATAAGTGCAATGAAATTCACTGTTTTACTTGTCATGAAAAATATAAGGCGGATGGAGTGAAGCATGTATGTTATATGAAAAATGCTAAACCTAAATTAACCCTTGTATAACCGTGTACTACGATATAGAAACTTACACGAACGCTGAAACCAAAGAGTTTATTCCACATTTACTCGAAAGTCAGACTATCTGTGATGAGTGCATGGAGTTCAAGTGTGATGAGTGCCACAAATGTGGAAAACGGACAAACATTTTTAAAACGAATACACACGGCATCCCTGTGAAAATCTTTGTATCTTATATTGTCAAATTAGCGGACAAGTAAAAAAAAATGACTGTATATTCTTGCCCATAACGGGGCGAAATTTGACACACAGTTCCTTTATAAGGAGCTGCTTCAACACGAGTCGTCTGCGATATTTACAGGTGATCCCTTAAAAAGAGGCAACACGCTAATACAGATGCAGATAAGAGGTAATGTACAGTTCAAAGACACCCTGCTGTTTACACCTTGTAAATTAGCAAAGCTGCCAAAGGTCATGGGCGTAGCCACTGAAGTTTCAAAAGGGTATTTCCCTTACACATTCCTCACTAACGAAACTTTGAATTACGTAGGATACCTCCACCCAAACATTACTTTAACTACGCCAACATGAGTGAGAGTGAGCGTGAAGGTTTTGACCGTTACTACAAGTTTCAATAAAGCGAATGACGTACGTGTACTTAGAGTACGCTTTCAAGCCTTTAGAAGGATGTACATAACCCGTTTCAAATGCGATCCGCTGCAAGTCGCGACCACGATCGCCACGTTATGTTTTACAATGTTCAAGAATAACTTTATGCCTAAAAACACCTTAGTAATCATTCACAGAAACAACCCCCGCAATTATGGGCACAATTAAGGTTAATGGTCGTGTTTTTTGGGTTGACGGCCTAAGTGAGGATCCAGCCACCGGTGAGAAGACTGTGTATTCCTTTTACGGCTGCTGGTGGCATGGATGCCCGCGCGCTGAATGTGCCGTCACAGGGTACCTTTATGGAAGATCCCCCACCGACAGCCTCGCATGGACCCCTAACCGTGATCAACTTATAGGCTCCCAGTTCACTCACAAAATCGTGTGGGAGCATGAGTATGATGCACGGATGGAAACAGATGCCCAGTTCCGTGAAAAATAAGGGCCATCAAGCGTTCAATGGTGTTGGACCCCCTCAAATGCGGTGACAGTTTGTTTGGAGGGCGCACAAACCCATTCAAGCTATACTTTCCGCCTACGGACGGCGTGAAACTCCACGACTACGACTTCTGCTCTTTATACCCCTATGTGATGAAGAACAATCCATATCCCATAGGTGCAACTGAAAAAATTGTGGGTCCCACCATACCAACCATCGAGGAGTTTTCAGCTAACTTGAATGAGCACTACTTTGGACTCTCTTTCGCAGACGTGCTCCCCCCTCGCTATTTATGGATGCCGATCTTACCCGTCGTTATAGATCACAAGCTCATGTTTCCCCAGTGCGTGAAGTGCGCAGAAGAGAACAACGGTGATTGTGACCATACAGCCCACCAGCGTAAGATCAGAGGTGTATATACAAGCCCTGAGCTGGCCCTAGCCGTTCGCCATAGGTATAGAATATTGAAGATACATGAGGTGTGGAGGTTTCAGAAGCTACCCAACCTTTTCACACCATATATAAACCCTTTTTTGAAGGATAAGGTCGAAGCACCAGGATATCTGCGAGGGGTTGATACAGAAGATGAAAAAACGGCTTATATTCAGCGTTACCGCGCCCATGAAGGTATACAACTTGACCGATCCCAAATTGTTAAGAATCCTGGCAAGCGCTTTAGTGCAAAGTTGTGCCTAAACAGTGTTTGGGGGAAATTTGTACAGAATACCGGCAAAGGGAACGTCCATTTGGCACAAAATTATAGTGAAGTCTAGGATTATGCATGGAGATCGTGAATGTAGGTAATATCATACTTACATAATAAAGTACAACATCACCGAACTGTCCACAGATGCCTCACGTGTTACAAACTTACCTGTAGCCAGTTTCACAACGGCCTACGCCCGCATCAAACTTTGGGGCCTATTGCACTCTCTTGGACGGAGGGTGCTGTACGCTGACACAGGTAGCGTGATATTCACAGCGTGGGAAGGTGAATACATGCCCGCTATTGGGGAATTTCTCGGAGAGCTAACTGACGAAATCAAGGATGAGTATGGTGATGGTGCATACGTAGACTCGTTTGTGTCAACAGGGCCAAAAACCTATGGGGTACGGGTGAGGGTAGGGGATAATATGAAGTATATCTTGAAGGCTGAGGGCATTACAATTAACCATGCGAACCTCCGAGTCGTTAACTTTGACTCGTTGAAGGACCTAGTGTGCTTGGAACATGAGGGTGACCAGCCAGCTACCCCAACTGACTGTGGGGACGCACAATTTTCGGGCGCAGAAACTGGGGTGTGTGAAGGAACTTAGGGGCACGCAGAGATGGGCACGATCTTGATCTTCAAGATCAGATCGTGATCTTGAAGATCAAGATCGTGATCTGATCTTGATCTTGAAGATCACTTTTATTATGGTGATCTTGATCTTGATCTAAGATCACTTTATTTCTTGTGATCTTGATCTTGAAGATCACTTTAGACTTCAAGATCACTTTTAATTTCAGATTCTTAAATATGCTAAATATGCCGCTATGCGAATGTCATTTGTTTTTTGTCCAAGCGACATCTGGTGGCAACTTTGTTCAACACCGACTGTTTATGTTTTCTGTTAGTTGGGTGACTTGCGTCATGCGTGGGCTCATGGAAGGTGTAGTTGCTGTGGAATTTAGGCTCGTAAAAAGTGTAATTTACTGTGCAATTATGTTAAAAGTGTTCTATTAATATATTATTATATATAGGCATAAAATATAGCCTATACGTCCGTATTCATAATAAATTAATTCTAAACATATTTTATTTACAGATTTAATTTTTTAATAATGAGTGCAATTTTACAACTTCAACAGGCTCCCAAGGGAACCAAATATTCTAGGTTGTCACCAGAACAGTATTCAATATATTTAGATAACAATGTTGGTAATAAGGATCAATCTGTGCTATTGAGCGGAAAATATTTTCAAATTGTCGAAAAAACTGGAAACGGTATCAAAGTTATTTGTAGGCAGTGTACAAAGAAAACTACAATTCTGTCTGCTGGCCTCGACTCAACAACCAATCTTCTGAGGCACCTCAGGGTTAGTACTACTTAGTAACTAAGTAGTAAGTAGCAACATTAACATAATGGTTCAAGTCATATTTTAAGTGACTGGTGCCATACAAGACTAATGTTACATTTACATAGACGTCCATTTGAATATATTGTGCACTTCAGATATTAATAGATTATGGACTAGTAACTACATTAAAAACTGCCGATATCCAACTATAATAAAACGCCAGGTGTATCTGTCTTTCTCTCTGTCTGATCCATGTCTGTAATTTCTCCTATTTAGTTACTGAAGGACGAAATTCGGCTTTCAATTTAACATAGGATAAAAATGCACTGATCATGGTGAAAATAATTTTAGTTAAAGATAACAAAATTTTAGAATCTTGTTAAGTATTAATTTCAACTAGAAGTTTGATACTCTGATAAATATTATACAGGGTGTTCAAGAAGTCTCTCCGCATGATAATTTATTTTCTTGTGCAGAAACTACATTCGGATCTTTTGGGTGAATATGAATCGGAGAAGAAATCTCGCAAGCGTCCAGCTAAAGAAGAAGATGCCAGCGGCAGCAATGCTGGCCCTGCCAAAATTGCCAAGCAGTCAACACTAAGCATGTTCCACATTTCCAAGCAAAAACCAGGACCACCAATATGCAAGGATATCCTTGAAAAGAAGATTCTCTCGCTTGTGGCTAATGGGCTCCTACCATTGAGTCTAGTTGAACTACATGAATTTAAGGATCTTCTTTCATGTTAGTATAACTCAAATATTTTGCTATTTTTTCCATAGCTAATATCTGATTAAAATAATTAATCATATTATTTGTATGAACATTAGACTATCGCTAGCCTAGCTAAATATTTTGATATTTTTTCCATAGCTAATCTATTGTATTTGTTTTAATTTTTAAATATTTTTTTCAGACGTCAACCCGGCTGTTCAGGTGCCATCTAGACGCACCCTGGCTAGATCTCTTGCAACAACAACCAGTACAATGAAGGAAGACATACAAACAAAACTGGCAGCAGTTGACCATGTGTGTGTTACATGCGACATATGGTCAACTAATCACCGCAGTTTCATGGGAGTCACTGCGCATTGGGTATGCTATTGATTTAGTGTATTATTTTATATAATTGATAAATTGACCATTGGTGATAGACTGATAGTCTGATAGACTTATAGTATAATCTTTTCAATTATTCGACATGTGTTCCTCATTCATTAATTTGGTGAGTCTTCATTTTGCTGTGATTCACAGTAATTTCACACTAATTCACTGATTCTGTCATCTGTCATTGTGTCTGATTCACAGCAAAATGTGGAAGAGTCCATATTCACAGGCTGTAAATATGGACTCTTCCACATTTTGCTCTTATGGGATGGGTCACTGATGTGGTGGTATGGTAGGCGACTCATCGCTGAATTGCCTCCTTTATATCACATAGTTCTTCTCTTCAATGTTTGGTGGCGCAGTTTAGCTGGTGCGTGTCTAACCAATATTATTAAATTAAGCTTAAAAAAATGTTCATACAAACATTGATTTTATATTCTTACATTACAGATCAATGATGACTTGTCGCGAGGATCAGCTGCACTGGCATGCCGAAGATTTCGTGGAACACATAGCTTTGAAAAAATTGCTGGAATATTGGACAGGATCAACTCGGAGCATGGTTTATCTTATAGAAAAGTTGTATCTACAGTCACCGACAATGCATCGAACATGGTGAAATGCTTTAAAGAGTTCGGTGTTCGTGTTCAGAATCGTACTGACGACAATGATCTACAGATCTACAGAAGCTAAGGCTAACAAAGACCCTAAGATCCACTCTAAGGCTAGCCCGAGAGAAAGGAAAGAGTAGGGGGTTAAGAGAAGAGAAGAGAATGAGGGGTTAAGTAAGAAGCAACACCTATCACTCTTGGGTTAACATTCATTCAGAAAAAGAGGAAAAAAGTCTCACCATCATCATCCGCCGGCCACTGCCGACAAGTCAGAAAAATAGTCGGAGAGAATAGGAGAGGGGTGAAAGATGAAAAGAAGTAAAATAAGAACGCTTACAAACCATGCAAACACAGTCTTAACTCACAGTCATACCATGCAAGCAAACTACAAACATGCAAGGAAAGAGTTACAGACATGCAAGGAAAGAGTTAGAGACATGCAAAGTAAAAAAAAAAGTAGGTAAAGTTAAACAAAAAGTGGGTTAGTTTACGCTACGAGCTACATCTACGTTCGTGTTAGTCTAATTTTTTTTTTTTTTTAATTATTTATTTATTTATTTATTTTTTTTTAATAATTTAATTGCTGGCATCACACGCTGGCATGTCACAAGCTGGCATCCATCGTCAACAGACTCATCCTCGAGCACCACCACCAGAGCTTCCGTTGCTAACTTTGTTTTTTTAAATTAAACAACGTTAATACCTTTAAAATGTCTGTCAAGACGGTTCTTAAACATATTAACGCTGGTAGAATGAACGACTGACGCGGGAAGATTATTCCATTTATCAATTACTTTAAACGTAAAGAAGTTTTTAGCGATATTAGTAATGAAACGTCTGCCACGCAACTTAAATCCGTTATTGCGAGTATTACTATTATCGAAAGTGAACAATTTATCAAAATTTACGTTATCGATGTTATTAACGATTTTGAAAACTTCAATAAGCTCCCCCCTTAATCTCCTAGTTTCGAGTGAATACAAGTCTAACTCTTTAATCCTATCTTCATAAGGCTTATTGCGCAATGACGGAATAAGTTTCGTGGCACGACGCTGAACCCTTTCTAACCTATCAATATCCTCACGCAACTTTCCTGAACATTCAGGAGAGCATGGAGAGGAGTCAGTGAAACTATCATCCCATATTCGATGTGCCTCCCACACATTGAACTTGGTAGCAACAACTGATGCAGATAAAGGACTGAATTCACCTGGACTAAAGAAGATAAAGCATTCTGCAATGGGAAAATGTTCGGCGCTGTGGAATGCTGCTGGTAAACCCAAGTCAGCAGAAAAAATACAGGAAATAACTGGCGTCCAATTTAGGTACCCATGCGTCACCCGATGGAACTCAATGTACGACTCATTAAGCCAAATATATAAACATAAGAACGACGTGAATGTAGCTCTTGAAGAACTGAATCTACCCATCCTCAAAGACAATGAATTGGAATTTATTTCAGAATATTTGTCTGTTCTAAAACCAATTGCAGCAGCCCTCAACAAATTACAGGCAGAGAAAGAATGCTACTACGGTTGTCTTCTTCCAACAGTCCTAGTGACTCAAGATGCCCTCGCAAGATTGGAGCCTATCCAACCAAACTACCTGCGCTTGAGACAATGCATGCCATTACTGGCAGCAGTCGTCTCTGGCTTCAATGCCAGATTTGGTCATTTTTTGTCGTTGAGCCCCGAGGTAACTGATGCCGTTTTGGCCTCAGTATCTCATCCGTATTTCAAACTTAGATGGATATCATTGTTGCAAGGGCCTAATTTCGGCGATCATGAAGCAATCAAGTCTCAAGTAAAAGACAAGCTGCAAATGGCTGTAAGAAATTGTAATTCTGACAGCAGTGGTAATAGTTCGGTGAACTCAGACTCATCATCTGAAGACGATTTCTTCAGAACTATGGACGGCTCATTCTCTGCTCCTAACAACAAGGAAGACTTGGAAGTCCTCAATTATTTGCAGGACACCAGTAAGGCACTTGACTCTTTAGATAGGTATCCTGCTATAAAGAAGATCTTCAAGAGGTATAACACCACGCTACCTTCCTCTGCACCAGTGGAACGGTTGTTTTCGTTTGCTGGCATGGTTCATAGCCCCAAACGAAGTCGTCTCTCGGATGGTAACTTTGAACAATTGGTTTTGCTGAAAGCAAATGTTTACAGCGGTTGAACATTAAATTAACACTCTTAACTTGCGGTTTTTACCCTTATATTGTCAGTAATTGCGTACTGCAGTAAAACTGTAAAATTAAATTCTATGTAAAAAATGTTTACTTATATATGCTGACCATTCATTGATATGGGTTATGGACCTGGTGAAATGAGAATTGAGAAAAATAGAACTAAAAACTATATGTAGGTCATTTAATAGTTTTTTCTTTGCTGATAAGTTATGATAATACTAAGTTTTAAGTTTACCACCTGAAAAACTGAAAGGGGAATCGTCAATCCCCGTGGTTTAGATCAGGTGACATGGGTAGGATGCGATGCTTGTATTGCCTCAGCCCTCAGGGGAGTATTAGGAGTGATACTTTTCAGGAGTGATTAACAAAATAATTTGTTTTTGTTTACTCTACAAGAGTACAACTTTTTTCAATTCATATAAAAGTGATCTTAAAAAGTGATCTTGAAAAGTGATCTTCAAGATCACGATCTTGATCTGGATCTTCAAGATCACATTTTTCTGGTGATCTGATCTTGATCTTCAAGATCACATTTTTCTGGTGATCTGATCTTGATCTTCAAGATCACCAAAGTTGGTGATCTTGCCCATCTCTGGGGGCACGAAGGTATGCCGTAACACCTATAGGAAGCGTTACCAGGTGCCTGGTACCTATGATATCGTACCCTTTGGCTACCTTAATCCTTGATTGTATTTATATATATGTGTATTGTTAACGATATGTTTATTTATCACGTATATTTGTTTCAATGAAGGTTTATTTTCTCCTTTGCATGCGTGCGTGTGTGTGTGTAGAGTAAAAAACTAAGCTCCACCCACTGTAAGATCGGCAACGTGACTCCTGCCACTACCCGGGCATATCTCTATACCTGCGTGCTCAGTTGATCTCTGCATACCCTTGAGCCCAGATGTGTATTCTCTCGCGTAGAAGAAAAATAGTAATGGCTACCTTTAATATTGCGTGTTTAACGTTTATGAAGTGTGATAATTAAAACGCACTCTAATAGACAAGAGTTTATTTCCATAACAGTTTCGATGCCCACTGGGATCCTCTTCGGGTGGATACAGAAAAACGAAGAGGATACCAGTGGGCATCGAAACTGTTGTGGAAATAAACTCTGTCTATTAGAGTGGGTTTTAATTATCATATTTTGACCTTCACGTAGAAAAAAGTGACGTTTTTTGCATTTGTTTATGAAGTGGTATTCGGCAAAGTGCCAAGATGTGGTGGATACTGAAAAACTCCCTATTCCCCCCTCCTCTAATACTTTTAGGGCTACATTGAGCCGTGCGAAGGACCAAGATGTTCAAATACTCTACGGGTATTCTGGCGAAGGCATGGTAGGATTTCGTAGTACAAACGATGTATTGAAGTATGTTGTAGACCTAACTTTTATAAAAGCTCACATATACCACGAAGTAGAAGAAGCAACACGTACAGAAGATAAGCAACGGTTTTGGATAGTGAGTCTTGTTGATGAATGGTGTGACAAGCAATATTATGTCATGTTACATCATACCGACTATTCGTACCTTACGGTTGAGAATGTGAATCGTGTCATCATAGAGAATCTTAAGTATTTTTACCACTATATTAATATATATCATGACGAGGTTGGTAGTGAAGTTGTGGCTAATGTGCTGTGTGAGTTTTTAACAGACATTAGAGACGAGTATCGCTTGTTAAACAAAAAGGATAAATATGGGCATATGTTTCTCTCAAATAGTGCACTGGATTGTGATATTTAGTTTGTGGAAATGAACGTCTGGTGAGTGATAAAACATTAAAGCCGGTATTGCTTCATGTAGCGGAAAATTCTGTTTGTCCAGGGGGCACAATTGTTCGAACAAGCCTGTACACGCTTCTACAGTTTATGGTGTGACTCGCCCCCCCCCCCTCTCCAGCGAACCGCCCACCCATGTACCTCACGAAACACACGAGTTCGAACAAACCCGTACACGTTTCATCAGCGTGACTTACTCCGCCCGTCGAGCTGATCAGTCCACCTGTGGCTCATAGTCATCTCAGAGCTTGAACCGAGTAGACGTGCGAATACGATAGAACTTCTTTTGAGAAGCATTCTCAATTCCTCGTACGATGTCTCCGTGACGAAGTCATTGCGCGTGTTCAGGCGTGAAACTGGCACCATTATCTATGTACTTGAAACGATTTGCAGGCAAGCAAACTCTGATAAACGTAATGTTATTTATTTAAGTGTTGAGGAGATGAATAGAGTCTTCGTGATAGTTGAGAAGTTTGGAGAGGACCGTTATAAAATACCTGCAGGTGTAGGTACAAGAAGAGAGCAGATTAGCGACGCCCCCTCATATGCCGTTGTTTGTACGTTGTGTATAAATAACGAACAGCCATGCATTGATATACGATTGATGTGGAAGAATGCATCTGATAATAACGTTCTTGTCCCTACGCAAAACCGTTTCATCCTCGACAGAATGTTTGAAATCGTCGGATTCCGCAAGCTGAAGCCTATATTAGACGCTCGTGTTACGGATATGATTTATTTTAACACGGTTCTTGAATACGCATAACCGCTCTGCTCGACGGATTTATCGAATGTAGGAATGAACAAGGCGAGAATGGTCTAGAGCTGGATGCATATTTAAAAGGTTTAGAATCTTTGAAATATCCCGAACTTTGGTACAAAGGACTTGAGCGGTACAGGGCAGAGCTTGCCTACACTGTTCATATTCACCCTGAAGAGCTGTACCTCTATATAATGAATAGCTGTCGTTACGACTAGGAAGATTATTTCAATTGGCTCTACAGAGTGAAGAAGAGTTCACGATTGAACAGCTCGGGACGGTAAGAGAAAACACTCGATTGGAAAGGAGTGTTTATAAACTTGTATTTAATAATGATGTTGTGGTTAACGAAGACCTCTTTGTGCGTGCTTTTGATTGTATTCTAGCCGTGTTTAAAGATAACTTGCCAACCGAATGTAAAGTGGGCACAAAAATAGTATTGAGCGATATGAACGCCATTTATGTCGAGTATAGACATCCGTATAACTTGAACGGTGAAGTATTGCTTGAACGGTTTTGCCGTGTAGTGCAAAGTAATAACGATGTGAATGTAGACTCGATTACGTGTGAGTTTAGCGTTTTGCACCGTAGAACAAAGAGTATTTTGCTGTATATTTATTTATTTAATTGTATATATATATATATATATATATATATATATATATATATATATATATATATATATGTATATATATATACACATTTAACTGCAATGACCACGCAGTATATTAATGTATAGAAACGACGTAAGTATAGAGGAGCGTTCTGCAGAACGCTCCTCTATACTTGCGTCGTTTCTATATATATATATATATATATATATTTCCTGTACTAATATGCAGTTGATTATACGTTTCGTATATTATTATTTTCAATATATTTAATTGTTTAATATAACCCGTAGAACATAAAGGATTTTGATGTATATTTATTTAATTAATTGTGTGCATATATGTATATATATATATATTTCCTGTACTAATATGCAATTGATTATACGTTTCGTATATTATTATTTTCAATATATTTAATTATTTAATATAAGTGTGTATGTATATATATTTTTTTTCCTGTACTAATATATTGATGGTTATACGCTTTGTATATTATTGATTATATATTTCTCGTTCGTATTTCTTATGCTATTATTTTTTGCTCATATGTATTCCATTGTATATTTATTATATATTCATCGTCCATGTTTCTTATGCTATTATTATTTTTGATCATATATATTCCACTGTATATTTATTTTGATATATTCATCGTTCGTATTTCTTATGCTATTATTATTTTCGATCATATATATTCCATTGTATATTTATTTTCTATATATTTTTGATGCCATTATTTCGTCTAAATAAACAGAATGATGTAATGGTGTCTTATTTAATTCTTTTGGTTTTACACGGCATGTAATTATATCAATTGGCTGGCTTATAAGATGGATTTCTAAACGAACTGTAAAGAATATATGCATTAATTAAATATATAGCGCTATCCTGCAACTCAACCTGTACATCTGAACAAGCCATTTACGCCTTCTAAGTCAACTGGCTGTTTAAGTCAGAGTATGTGCTTTAGTTAAATAAATAGCGCAATCTGGCAACTCAACCGTCTAAGCCAACTGGCGGATTAAGCCAGAGTATATGCTTTAATTAAATAAATAGCGCAAAATGGCAACTCAGCCAGATAATCCAACTGGCTGATTAGGTACATATTAAGAAAACGCCCGGTTGGCGGAAGTCTTAATATGCGCTTGGCTCCTGCCAGGCGAACACCTCTCCTCCTCTCTCTTTCTCTTGTGGGATAACTCCGCCTATAAGTTGCATAACCCCTTGTTGCTCTTGCAACATTCCCCTCTCCTCCTTTGTTGTATAACATCTTGCAACATTCCCCCTCCCCCTTGGTGCATAACTTATGCAACATTTCCTTTGCCACATTGATCAACATTTGCAATTGCATTGCACTCTCTCCTTTTGCGCCCACACTACTGACGTCGTCGAGAGTAATTTAATGTAAACATCGAACAAATTCGTCCACTACAAAAAAGCTTAAAGGAAAGTTTATTTGGAGAAAAAGTTGTTCAACCGAGTTAGCTTTATGTCCGCGTGACGCTTTTCGGAGCTTATTCGACAAGAGTTCTAAGCTTCACCCAGCGTCACGCCTCTTGTTGGTCTAACATAAAAACAACATTTTGGCTAATTTACAATTTGTGTTGTGTGAAAATATTTCACAGTCGATAATAATAAAACGGCGACCATCTTATAAAATGTATATTGTGCAAAATTTGTGTTTAAAACAAAAAGGCCTTGCCTACAAATATCATGGATTTGTCTGAAAAATGCGTCATGCAAAAGGCAAATCTTTTTTGAGTACATAATAATAAACCTCAAAAAGAACAAGACAAGAATAACACGCAAAAAAATATAAAATATTTTGTGTTTAAAATTTAAGTTTAAAAATTCAAAGTATTTAGCGACAAATTTTAACATGTATAGACCTAAATGTTAAAAGCTGGCGCTAAATACTTTTCGTTTTTTAACTTAGAATTTTTAACGCGAAATGATTTTTTCTGTTATTCTTCTGTTCTTTTTAAAGTTTATTATTATTCACAATAAGATTTGTCTTTTTGCAGGACGCATTTTTCAGAATGGTTAATGACAAGTTATTCTTTTTTATCTTAGCTTTTTACAGTATATATATATATATATTAGCCTACTGAAACGACAGTTTTCACTGACATGAAATGTTAGTTTTTTCCTCTGAGGCGTCGAAGCCGGAAAGAACAAATAAAAGACCCAACTACTATATTGGAATCAAAATCGGAACAGAAGACAACTTCCTCCCGAAAAGATAATCTTCCACGAAAGGAAAGGATATCTTGATGAATAACGCACGAGTCAGTCATAGCTCAATTTTGAAAGATGTAACATCTCTAACGAAATCCTTCTTCGTCATGGGTCTATTTGTACGTGTAGCATTTTTCTGTATTTAGTTCTAAAAGCCTTCTAAAATTCATTCGTGCATTCATTGTAATTTGTTCACTTATCTTTCATTTATATTCTGTGTATCGTCCTTCATTGTTAATCGCCTCTGATTCTTGTAACAAAATCATTGGCATTTAATTCTGGCAGTTTAATCACTGTAATTTGGATACTCCGATACTGTAATTTAAGCAATTGTATCTATCGTATATTTTGTATCATAACTACCGTATTTTGTTAATTATTGTAACAAATTTATCTTTTATTATTATAAAGCAAAAAAACGCAGAACTTATCCTTTACCTTCATTATCCATTTGACAATATTTGGTGGCCCTAATTGTTAATTAAATAACTACTTCATTTATTATTTCTTAACCCTAGAAAAATTATGGTTCCCAATACCAAAGCAATAAATTGTTAACCAATAACGTCTAGATATAAAATGGTGAAGCCTGGCGTGAACATCGAATACCGCTCTGCAATGAAATTGTTGCTAAATGTTTTTTGAACTGATCTTAGTTACTCATTTTATTTTCGGTACATTTATTTCGATACTTATTTTATTACAGTACAGTAACAGGCAGAACTACCATTCCCCACCATCAGCATAACTCCTTCCACTTCACGGAGGCCCCTACATTCGTTGGTAACAGGCCTACTGCAGACAGAAGTCTTTCGGTTTCGAGAAAAGGTTTCTGTACTCTCCACCACCATGCACACCTTTTCCCCTGCAAACAGATGGGAGGATATTAGCCACCCCGACGAAAAAAAAAGCCGAACCTGCAATAGGGAGAGAATCCTCTCCGACGGATCCTAGGGGCGATAGGTACCGGCATTACATTTAAGTAACTTCGCTTCATTCGCCAGTCACGGCGTCACTAACCCTTTACCGCCGATTGAGCCGAATACGTACCGTTTCATATACACGCATTTAAATTTAACCAGACAAAAAAGTTCGTCTTTAAAAGGCTACTACTCGCTATTGTCAATGCTTCGGTCAGTATACTCACGGCTCATCCAGGACCTCCGTAAGAAGAAAGTGGATAAATTTGTACTGGCGGGGTTGCCTCATGTCTCCCGGGTAATTCCCTCGCAATCAAAATTGAAATTTTCTATTATGATCCGTGAATATGCAAGGTGTCTCCCTCAAAATATTACGATGTACCGTTTCAGTACAATTTACAGGTATGAATTCAGAGTAAAATTTATTTCAAACAGGCAAATGAAACATTTTGAAATTTCGGAAAACACTGCGTACGTGACAAAATATCCGTTCGTCTGTCCGTTGATCGCGAAACTTCCCTCGTCAGTTTCTGAAGCAAAATTTTAGATCAAATTTATTTGTTTTAATCAACAAACCTTTGCCAGCGTATTTTTTGTTTATAAAGGCATTTTGCCTTTTCTTTGTATATGACCTTAAAATTATATCCTATTTCCTCTCTAAGAGAGTTCAATTGAATTTCCTCTTTTAAAAAGTGACGCTTTATTTCCGTTCTTTATGAATTTGGAAATAATTGTCAATTTCACCTCTTTACAATGTAATTCCCGAATCTGTAAAACTCTTTTTTATATAAAGATTGAATGTGATAATTAGTGAAGTGAGCTTTGCCCGACTCGTCATCAGCTACCTAATTAATTTTGTCACTAATTATTACGCAAAAACCTTCCTTTCAAATATAGAAAAAGCGAAGCAGAGGAAAGAAATTTTAAGTAATAAAATGTCAGCCATACTTGTTTGCAGCTGACTCCATCTTTGTAAAGAGTTAATGATATTTTTCTCAATACATTTTTAATATCATTAATAATAATGATAATTTATTTACACTCGTTTTTCTTAAGTAAATTTATGATGTTTAGAGGTGCTTCGTCCGGTTTTAGTATAATTTTTTTAAAATTCGGATATTTAGAAATGATAATTGGCTTTGATAATGTAAATTACGGGAAATCATTCAATAGGGATACAGAGTTGATCACAAGAACAAATGGATATAAATTGAAAATCAAAAGTCTTTACGAGTAATTTTGAGAAGAAATTATTTGCATATAAACTTAAACTTATACTGTAACTCAATTTAAGTTCCTTAAACTTTCATACAGTAGACATTTCGTTGTTAGACAATTCATTAAACATTTCATGAGACATTTCAGATTAGGCTTTCCAACTGTTTAAAAAAATATGGCAATTTAGACATTTCAAAATTTACAAAATTGGGGCAATGAACCATTTAACGAAACCTCTATTTCTATTCAGTGTGTATAATGTAAAAATTGGAATAAGTATGTCATAATTCAATAGAACATTTAATCATATTTTTGGAATTATTCGCTGTTTGTACTCTTTTGTACACTTAATTCATTTCCATTCTTTACTTGATATCTTTTATTATCTGGTTTTATTATTTAACCCTCAGCAGGTACCAGGGGGTCAATATTACCCCAGGGTATTTCAAATGACTATTTTTTATTAAAAATCCGCCACGATGGTTAGTGGGCTCACATGTATTCATTTATTAATGACTGAATGTATTGCTCACAAGTTTTTGTTGTCATATAACGAGTAATTAGGTAGACACGAGTAATTTATGACGATGGGGTCAATATGACCCCATGGTACTGAAAGTGTAACATACTGTAAGTAATAGTTTTTCTTTTTTTTCAGAATATTTTATAAATTCCTAAAGTATTATTATTTCTAAAGTATTATTTCTAAAGTATTATTAGTCCCTCTTTACAAAAATGTCAAATAAAAGATTATTTAGCGAAACTGAAATGATAAAATTCTTAGAAGAAGTAAATCTTGACTCTGATGTAGAAGATTTGGCAAGTGACAGTGATACAGACAATGAATATGAAGAACCCGAGAACGATACTAGTGAGCAAAGCGCTGAAGATTCAGATATTAGCGATGTTGAGGATAATTCTCAATACTTTGGGAAAGACGGATATGTTTGGAAAAAGAAATCCTAAACGCGGCGGTAGAACACTTCAAAGAAATATTGTTTCGCGGCGTCTTGTACCAAAAAATGCTGCTATTCATGCCAAATCTCCGGAAGATGCATTCAACTTATTCATAAGGGATGATATGTTAGACGTTATTGCAACATGGATAAGAACAGTGTATGATATGTTTGTAAATTCTTGTGAATCAAATTACACTCCAGGGCTTGATTGTACAGTTGATGAATTTCTTTTAGGTTTTAGGGGAAGATGCAGCTTCAA
>JAJOZX010015237.1:0-72500 GCA_023014485.1 Bathynomus jamesi
ATCAAACAGCACAGCACAGTCGAAGTTATTATATTAGAAGTAAAAGAACTGAACCTAACCATTATGAACATCTACAGACACGAAACACCACAAAAAATTAATTCCAATTTGCTACAAATGAAGTAGAAAACATATTGAAATTACTTGAAACGCCAGCAACAAATATTCTAATTTTCGGAAATTTTAATTTCCCATTTTTAACATGGAAGAAAAATGACGAAGTTATATATGTCGAGAAGTTTCATGGCAACATTACAAAAGATGATAGAACCCAAGCAACAATGCCATTAGCTATTATGGAACATTACGCCTTTACCCAGGAAATCTGTGAAGCCACGAGAAAAGAGGACGTTTTGGATTTAATCTTGACAAATAACAACGAGATAATAGTAAATAAAAAAGTAAGACACACAAAGTTCTCCGACCATAACCTCATCGATATACACTTGAAGTGAGCACCAAGAGGTTAGAAAACGCGTCGTAGAGAGTCAGAAGGAATATTTGAAGGCTTAGACATAAATTCAAAGAGAGTAAATTGGGAAAACGTAAATAGAGATTTAAAGGAAGTAAATTGGGAATTGCTATTCCAAGAAGACTCCACAAGAAATACTATGTATAATAGAGACTGAAACCAAACCTATAATACTGAAACATATTCCAGAGAGACAAAAAAGAAAATGTAGCAAGCTCGAGAGGAAAATCAGGACACTATTCAGGCAATGAAGACAAACCGTAAAACATCTCCACAGATGCAGAACTGATGCAAAGAGACTCAAACTAGAGAGGAAACTTTGCGAAATAGAAATGGACCTAAAGCAAACATTCATGCATAAGACAAACGAAGAGGAAAACAAGGTAACAGAAAACACAAAAAATAACCTAAAATACTCCTACACGTTTGCGAAAAGGAAAATGCAGTGCAAGGAGAGTATTGGTCCATTGATAGACGGGGAGGCCGAATACACAAATGCCCCGAAAGAAATAAGCGAACTGTTTAGGGAACAATTTAACTCTGTTTAGCACCCCTAAGTCCGAGATAGGAGTGGAAAACCCAGACGAATTTTTCCACATAGATACAAATCAATCAAGAACAAATTCCAGCACAAACCTATTAATGGACTTCGAGTTCACGGAAGAAGATGTAATTACGGCCTTATTACAGATGCGAGACAATTTAGCACCAGGGCCAGACACATGGAATGCCACATTTCTGAAGAAATGTAAAGGGAGTATTGCGAAACCGCTATACTTACTATGGAGGAAATCACTCGACACAGGACAAATTCCACTCCCCTTAAAGAACGCGAACATTGCCCCCCTATTTAAAGGTAGTAACAGAGCAATGCCCAAGAATTATCGGCCAGTGGCTCTCCCCTCACACCTTATAAAGTGCTTTGAACGTATAATTAGAGGCAAAACTACCTACTACCTACAAGAAAAAGATTTATACAACCCAAATCAACATGGCTTCAGGGCGAGAAGATCATGCCTATCACAGCTACAAGACCACCAGGAGAAAATATTGGAAACATTGTGTGGAGGACAAAACATATATGTAATATATACGGGCTTTACTAAAGCCTTCGATAAATATGACCATGGAATCATAGCACACAAACTTAAGAATATAGGAATTACTGGAAAGCTACGAAGATGAATATTTAATTTCTTGACGCAAAGAACACAAAGAGTGGTGGTAAACGAAATTAAATCGGAAGTCTCGGAAGTCGTAGCTCTGTTCTACAAGGGACAGTATTAGCTCCCTTGCTGTTCATAATAATAATTGCAGATACTGATGCAGATATTAAGGACAGTATTGTATCATGTTTCGCAGATGACACAAAGATATGTAAGGAAATATTGAACGAAGGTGACATAATAAAATTACAAAACGACATTGAAACATTATTCCAGTGGGCAGAAGACAACAATATGAAGTTCAACGAAGAAAAATTTCAACTTCTAAGATAGGGTAATAACAAGCAGTTGCAGAATAAAAGATACAAAACTGTGCAAGACAAACAGATAACACCAAATCTACAAGTCAGGGATCTGGGAGTAATAATGTCGTCGGATACAGAATTCAGAGAGCACTACAACATCAGAATTACAACGGCTAGAAAAATAATGAGAATCATCTGGTGGAGCTTCCGCAGCAGAAAAGCAAACATCATGCTGAAATTATGGCAGAGTCTAATCCTACCAATAATTGAGTATTGCTGAGTACTCACAAGCCCATACAGAAAACGAGACATTGCGAACGTTGAAGCTATACAAAGGACTTTTACGTCTAAGATGGAAGAAACGGAAGGTGAAGACTACTGGTCTCGACTACAATCCCTGAAACTCTACTCTCTCGAAAGAAGGCGCGAGCGGTACACAATAATATACATATGGAAAATATTTGAGGGCGTTGTCCCTAACCTTAGAAATGAAATAGAAACAAACTGGAATGAGAGAAGAAGCAGATTTTGTACAGTCTCAGCTGCTGTGGGATAAGGGGCCATCAAAACGAGGATGGAAAATACTCTCAGAATACGAGGTCCAAAGCTTTTCAATGCTCTACCGAGAGAAGTAAGGAATCTCCAGCACACCGACCTGAATAACTTCAAGAACCAGCTGGACAGATTCCTGTGCAAAGTCCCTGACCAACCATGCGTGGCTGGGCTACGAGGGCAGGAGAAGATCAGACAGCAATTCCCTTATTCACCAAATCCTGCAATTGAGGCGGGATGCTGCAGAGGGGTCGACCGCAGGTCGATCCTGAACCGTCGTTCGAACCCTCACAAAGTAACACACAAAGTAATATATATACTGTTTCCTAGTATTCCTTCAATATAATTAATAAAAATATAATAAAAAAAATTGTAATGATAAGTCATCTCTCTCTCTCTCTCTCTCTCTCTCTCTCTCTCTCTCTCTCTCTCTCTTTGTGTGGCTCCGATAATTGTACAACCACCTTATACTGTATAGTCTCCTCTTTCCTGTAAAATTTTATGGCTTCTTTTCCAGGGTCAAAGTACTTTTTCAACCTTTTTCCGTGCCCGCTTCTGGCGGGAAGGAAGCGGAGGGTGGGAGAGCGCCTCATGGTCTTTATCCAGTTTTCTACTACTACATGAATAGTTAAAAAATAAATCAGTTTAATGAGAGGAACCTTCCGCAGTGGACCGAAAGGTCTTTGAGGCTTCCTCTTATCCTTGTACAGTAACTCTCTCTCTCTCTCTCTCTCTCTCTCTCTCTCTCTCTCTCTCTCTCTCTCTCTCTCTCTCTTATATATATATATATATATATATATATATATAGGTCGTGTCTCACCAACTTGCTCGAGTTTTTCCACGTCATGTTGAGTAAGTACGATAAGATTAGGGCGATTGATATACTTTATCTCGACTTTCAGAAAGCCTTTGATAAGGTACCTCACCGCCGGCTAATGGCGAAAGTGCGCGCGCTGGGTATCGGTGGGGAAATAGGTAGGTGGATTGAAAACTGGCTGAGGAATAGGCGGCAGAGGGTGGTAATTAAAGGGGCTAGTTCGGGTTGGGCCTCGGTCACTAGTGGGGTTCCTCAGGGTTCCGTTTTGGGGCCACTGTTGTTTATCATTTACATAAATGATATCGACGGTGGCATCGTCAGTCGGATCGCCAAATTCGCTGATGACACCAAGCTTGGAGCCAATGTTGGGACGCCCGAAGCGATCGAGGAAATGCGTGCGGACCTAGGTAGGATAGGAGAGTGGTCCGAAAAATGGCAAATGCCGTTTAACTTGGGTAAATGCAAAGTGATGCACATTGGCTACGCCAATCCCAAGTCGGACTACTCGATGTTGGGTAGTAATATCGAGGTGACTGATTTAGAAAAGGACTTGGGTGTGCTAATTAGCAGCGACCTTAAGTTTACGAAACAGTGTGTAGAGGTGGAAAAGAAAGCCCAGAAACTATTGGGTTATATCAGGAGGCAATTTCAGTTTCGGAACAAGGAGATTGTGCTCTCACTGTACAATTCCCTTGTTCGGCCGCACCTGGAGTATGCTGTGCAGTTCTGGTCGCCCACCCTCAGGAAAGATATTGAGAGGCTGGAGCGAGTGCAGGCGAGGGCCACAAAGTTAATCCCTTCCGTTAGGCATATGGGCTACAATCGACGGTTACGCGCCCTGAACTTGTTTTCGCTTGAAACTCGGAGGCTGCGCGGTCAACTGATCGAGGTTTTCAAGCTCTTACGCGGGTTCAACGATGTCGATTTTAGAAGTATGTTTAGTTTAAATGATAACCCAACTCGCAACAATGGTTGGAAGTTGGATTTGAAACGGTTTAGGACTAGTGTGTGTGGGAATTACTTTACGTATAAGATCTGTGACACATGGAACAGGTTACCTTCGGAAGTTGTGAACAGTTCCTTTCTGGATCAGTTCAATAAAAGGTTAGACCAAATTTTGCACACTATTTGAGTGTGTAGAAAATTTTCCGTGGCACCCGTTGCCATTGGTACCTCCTCGGTATGGGCCGCAAGGCCTTTTGAGGTACTTCTTTTCCTTGTAACTCTATCAGGAACTATAATAAATGAATCTACAGATTTTCCAGCTTCTTCCTTGTAGCATAACATTATCCTTGCCTGAACCAGTGCCATTTAATAGTGGCACTCCACTGAATTATGCCATTAGGCATAACATTTCGTTGATGTATGGCGCAATTAACGTTAATAATTAAGCAATTAAGAAAATTTAGTCTTTGCATTTGTTTTAAACGACTTTCTATCTCTTTATTAATTGGACTTTGATCACGACAGTACTCCTTATAAATGAATATATACGACTTCTAACGTCAGTAATATCACTTAACTTATTAATCATTAACGCATTAGTACTCAGCGCGGCACTTGATCAAGTTTAGTTCCAGTTATAACTTAATATTTATTACTGTTTCTAAAAATCTGTGGGCAAATTGGGCGTCATTAGAAGCTGACTTTACTCAAACGGAATTTCATCGTGTAATTTGAAACGTAACATTATTGCAACTCCGGACCCAAAAAAATTAGAATACTGTTTCAAATAAATTCATGACTTTGATAATACCTTTACGTTATTCACATTTATAAGGAATATCGAGTCTCTGTGACATTATTATGATAAAACGGCACCACTGTGTGTCAGTTTTGAAAAAAATTAAAATATAGCAAAAAACCTTATTAAATAATGGAAAGTTAGTACATACCAAAATATTAGAATATTTTGTCAGGTATTACAAAAAAATAGGATAAATTCATTATGTTTATTGAGTACTGCCAATATATTAAATCTTTATCAAAGTCTCAAAGCTTTTTAACTCTGCGTCTTAGGTCTTAGTATTTAGTTAGTCTACACTCAGTCCTGATTACGGGCTCCAATCGCTGTGGCATCGAGTCGCCAACTTTCTTGCATTCTTCTGTAGTTATCGATTGCCAGGTAATCATCAATCAAACAACTTTTCACTTCACTAAATGTTCCTGGTTTATGTTTTTGGACCTTCTGCTTAGCAGTATTCCAAGGTTATTCTATCGGGTTAAGATCGGGAGAATTAGCTGTCCATGGCAGTGACTCAATTTCATAAGCATCAAACTACGCGGATGTTGCACAAGCCGCATGAGCTGAAGCCAGGTCATGTGTGAAATCTGAAGTTCTAGTGTAAATTAAGGCTTTGCAACACATAATCGGTGGTCGATTATCTCGTTCTTAAAGGGACTGACACAACATTAGATTTTATAGACTACCAATCCCTTTAGATTTGGTTTCATTCTTTATTTCACTATTTTTTTAGTTTTAGTTCATCGCCTGCTTTGTTCGTTTTCGTTATCTGTTGTCGTTATGTGTGTATGTGTAGGTATAAGTCGGCGCACTTTCTTTGTTATAAACGGGTAAAGATACATTAGTTAATTACGTTAATAAGTTAAGGATAAGCGAGTCATCTTTGTTAAGGAGCTTTTATTTAAATAGAAAAATGTCAGATTTGACGAATTTTTTAATCAGCTAAAGTGATGTGTGCCATTTAACATTTATTTTCTTGTAGGTATTTTTATAAACTTCCCATTTTATCGCGTTTTCTATCACAGAAGAGAATCACGCAAGGGGTGAGTTCCGTAGGTTTTTGGCTTCATATTTCTAACAATCGTTAAAACAGTTGTAACATGTCAACAATCCTTTAATACCCATTAGATACAATATAACTAAATATGTCTCTTAGAAATTAAATCATACAAACTCTTCGTATTAAATTGGGTATTTTCATTTGCACGCAATAACGTAAATACAAGTAGTTAGGACTAAGAAGGCACTGAAATTGGACATACTAAAAATTCCCACTTTCAACTTCTATTGTTTGGATTAATTAAAAGTGTGATTGGAACCACGTAGTGGAAAGAAATTTTGAGTACTGCATCTAAAGTTTTCTTCATGCCATTTCTAATTTCGCATTTCCCACTTCGGTCTTGGATCAGATTAGTTAGGTTAAGGTTTGGTTACGTTAATGTCATAGGTTAGGTTAAGTTAAACTGGCAACTGGCAAGAACTATCCCTTTCGGACTACGCATAACGCATGGAAAAGTAGCGTAAAATGGGAAATAATCCAGCCGAATAATTCCTCAAATACAGTGCAAGCAAAATGTCTTTCATTACCAACCTCCACACCTCTCTCATAACTTTCATAACCCCTACCTCCATTACTCAAAATTCTCCAGCTCCCACCTCCGCAACCTTCTCCTCCTACATCATCGTCAGTTTGCCCCCCCCCCTCAAACCCCTCCCCTCACTTCACAATCTCTCTTGTTTTCTGCAATCTTCCTCTTATATTTCAATTTAATGTTACTTTAAAATTACACGGAAGGGAAAGACTTCTTTTTGCGGCTTTTTGCAGCACGAAATTAAGTAAATGAACAGAGTGTGATGCACATTTAGAAACTAACTTGATTTATATGCGGAATATGAGAGAGAGAGAGAGAGAGAGAGAGAGAGAGAGAGAGAGAGAGAGAGAGAGAGAGAGAGAGAATTGAAAAAATAGTTTATTATAAAAATTTTAGCTCTTTAATTATTTTCTTTATAATATAAAATCAATTCTCAGAAGTATTTTATGACAAGACTTAAAAGCAAGAAAATATAAATCTTTCACTGAAGAAAATAAGTGTGTTATACTCGTATATATATATATATATATATATATACAGGGTGACCCAAAAGTAGGTATACAGTTTTATACGCTGATTTTTTAAATTAATTTTCCTTTCATTGATAGTCTACCAGAGCTGCGGTCTCGAACGTTTCATTCCACTCCCTTCTTACAGTTTCAGCGTTTCTGATTTCCAATAATGTTTCAGTAGCCACTTCCGTTGGTCATTAGTCAGGTTACCAGTCATTATTATCTACCCTGAAAGGAAAATGAATTTAAAAAATCAACATATGAAACTGTATATCTACTTTTGGGTCACCATATATATATATATAACGTGTATGTATATAAAATATGTGTATATATATATATTATTATATATATATATATATATATATATATATGCAGTATATATATATACTGTATATATGAGATAAAAATATTCTCATTAGGATTCGAACTCGGGACCTTCTGCCTTCTGAGTAGGAGTTACGAAACATTACCACGATAGGTTTGTTAACTTTTATCCTGTCGTGGTGTAATGGTAGCGCTCGCGACTTCTACTCAGGAGGTCCCAAGTTCAAATTTTGGGAGGAAAAGGAATTTTGTTTCATACAAAAACCACGCGTGCTCATGCTTGTACTATATATATATATATATATATATATATATATATATATATATATATGAATTGCCCGATAGTGGTTTGCCGGATAACCAGATACCGGACATCCGGCTAGGTAGTACCTTTTTAAAGCTAAAACAAACATATTTGTTTTTCAAACTATTTATATAGGGTTTGAATGCTAGTAATGTTATTAATTTGTCATAAAATTGTTTATCATAATTTACAGGTACAAAAACTTACGAAACAAACAAATTTTCTAATGATGGAAAATTTTCCAAAAAATTTTATGATGGTCTTTTCACATTTTTGTCTTTGTTAATTATTATATTATTTTTTTATGTATTTAGTAATAATTATGTTATTTTTTTATGTAGTTAATATCAGAGTAATTGGAAAACGACTTATTTCATATGAAAATTTTGTTTGACAAGTTAGCAGCACTTTGCAACATTGAAATGTTAAGATTAATTTAAGCATCTATACCATATATTGCATATTAACTAAATAAAATTCCATACCATGGCTAAGGTTAACAATATCGGGCAATTTTTTTGTTTTATTTAAAAAAAAATTAATTGCTTATTAGACTTCTAATAATGTATACAAGCACGTGTAAATGGTTTTTGTAGGCAAGGTTAATTACCTTACAATTTTTGCTTTCCCATGCTAAACATGCGACCAGGTGGGCGGGCAGTTGCCCACGTACAGAAAGATTTCACCCACCTACTAAAATAAAATAAGAGCATATTATGAGTATATATGAGCATATAAGTATATATGCATCAACATATACATTTGATTTGATTTGTGTTATTTCTGTTCAAATACAAATTAAAAAACTATTTTAACCCACCCACTAAAATTGTCTTAGATGTAACCCTGAAGTAGTCCCATATTTAGCAATTATTTAGATTTATTTACAATTTCTGTTTAATAAAACCACTTATTCATGGCATAAAAGACTATTTGGAATTTATTGATTATTTTATTGCTTTTTAAAGAAAAAAAAAAATGTCCACTATTAGGGACAGTTCAAAAATTACGTAACGCTATTTTTGCTAAAACTTGACACCCCCACCCCTTTGTAACGTTCCGTAACGCAGACCAGACACCCACTAAGATGTTAAAGATGTTATGTAACCCCTAAATAGGGGGTGTCTGGTCTAGCGTTGTTACGGAACGTTATAAGGGGGTGGGGGTGTCAAGTTTTAGCAAAACTAGCGATACGTAATTTTTGAACGGCCCCTTATTAACTTTTACCCCATACCATATATAAAGCAGAACCATAATAATGTTGCCGTTATTGAAACAGACTTTCTTCTATCTATTGTGTCAGTGACTGTGTCGTGTGTTTATGTCTCCGATTAGTTTTTTATAGGTATCCCTAATAACACCACTTTCTATATTGTGTATTCAGAAAAGAAAATGAGGGCTGCGGCTGGCTGAAATGACTCCACAAAATTCAAACCCACCACAATAGCGAAAAGTAGTAAGAATGTGGATTAAGTCATGTAGTTCGTTATATACTTCGATTTTGTTCATTAATGATGATGATAATGATAATGATAATGATAAGTTTTATTGGTTAAAATGATGTATATGGAAGTTAATCTGACTGATTATTAAATTTAATAATGCTACCTTGTTAATTAAAATAAATTGCATTTTAAAGGTGACATGTAGGTGACACGTCTAGAAATTAGTATAAAAAGTAGCCTGTTGAATTAAAAATATCTTCATTCTTTTTTTAATTTTGATAAGATTGTGTAGTGCGTAAGATGCAGGTATGTGTAATGAGGAATAGTGAGAGAAGTGTGTGTTTGAGAGCATGCTACACTGTTCACAAGGTAGATGAGACGCGGAAAAAGACTAGCTTAGGAGGAGATTGACAGGAGAAACGAGAGTTTCAGCATTCCCTGTCTCCTACCTAACGTCCCCCCAGGAGTACTTTCCTGGTCGATTGGTGTCTACAATCTTCTCCCTTGTTTACACAGAAATACTTCTTAGTGCAGCAGAGAAAATCTATTCAGATAACAGAAATCGTTTGTTTCCTAAAAATGTGGAAAAACTGCTTTTCATCTTGAATAATTTGAAATTTTTAAGTTTTCAGGAATTGCTAATTGTAACTCATGGCAAAAGGAAATTAGCTCTTTTTCAGTTTAAAAAGACCAAGGGTTATATATAATATAATATATATATATATATACATACATACACACACACACACACACACATATATATATATATATATATATATATATATATACATATACACATATATATATATATATATATATATATATACACATTTCAACTGCAAAGAACACGCAGTATATAATTAACGTATATAACTTATGTTATAATGCTATAATGTTTCAGACCAACAAAGACCATAGGATCCACTCATGGCTGGTCTACCTAACTGTGTTCGTAATTGTGTATTGTGCATGTCCTTCGTGGTGACGGAGGGGACCTACAATTTTACGTGGGTTCCGAACGACAAAGCCTTAATTTTACTACCTTAAACTATACCCAATCTATTAACATATACGTCTAATCGATTTTTGAACATGTTTATAGACGTGCTACTAATTACTTCTACCGGCAAACTATTCCACCTATTTACTATTCTATGCGTAAAAAAGTTTTTGGCAACTGCTGTCTCGAACCTTCTACTTGTCAACATACACCCGTTATTTCTAGTTCTATTATATTGAGATATTTCGAAAAAGCTATCTCTATCTACGTTATCGAACCCATTCATAATTTTGAAAACCTGGATTAGATCACCCCTTAGCCTCCTAGTCTCGAGTGTAGTCAATTTTAACTCCTTAAGCCTATCCTCGTACGACTTTGACCTAAGCGACGGAATCATCTTAGTTGCTCGTCTTTGAACTCTTTCGATTTTGTCTATATTTTTGCGCATATGTGGATTCCAAAATTGGATCGCGTACTCCAAATGGGATCTAACTAATAATTTATAAAGAGGAACTATAATATCGCGCGATTTGTATTCAAAATTCCGAGCTATAAAATCTAACACTTTGTTCGCTTTATTGACCGCTGCTGTACTTTGTTTCGCTACTTTTAAGTCACCAGTGACTATAACTCCTAAACCTTTTTCCTGCTCTACGCTTGTTAACTCTTTCCCTGATATACTATACGCAAAATTACCGTTACGCGAACCTATATGTAAAATTTTGCACTTATCGACGTTAAATCTCATTTGCCATGTGACTGACCAATCAACGATTTTATTCAGATCTTTCTGGATTTTACCTCTATCTTCGTCATTAATCGCCCTACCACCCAGTAGGGTGTACCATTTTTGGGTCATTTTCAAAATGTCAAGGTCCAGGAGTCTAATGTTGTGCCAAATGATGTCCTAAACAGGAATTTAACAAGCATTTTCTAATCCAACAAATTTTGAATCCCCCCCACCCCCTTGAAATTTTGCCCATCCCCTTTTCCTATAAACCCCATATATCTAAAAAACTATCAACTTTATCGAAAAATGTTATAGAATAAAAATGATTTAGAATCAAACGTTCATTAAGATAGAAATTTACGTAATTTTGAAAATTTTCATTTTCTTTCGTCCAAGAGCACCTTATTGTATTAATATAAAATAAGGTGCTTAAGTTACATTATTTATGAGTATATTGTGAGTATAATCCAAATTTAATAATCCTTTTTTACATTGAATTTTAATAAACAAGCATTGTTTTTACTCTTATTGTTTCTTTTCAGACTGCTTTATTTGAAAAATAAATAAAAAATGAGTCAAACAGCTACAAAACAGCATGACTTTATTCTTGGTCGCTTGCAGGCTGATATTATGAGTTCATCTAAAATTGTTTTACCATCCAATAAAGATGTTCTAAGTCATTTTATTTATTTACGGAGAATGCAGTATAAGGGTCCAAAAGTTACAAAAGATTCTACTGTTAATGAAGTTCTACAGAAGCCACTAATAATATGGCAAAAAGCATGCATTCCTACTATAGATATTAGTAAAAACCCTAAAGGCAGGAAGATGCTGTTAAATCTAGAAGAAATGCATAATAATTTAATCAAGCACAAAAAAAGAGCAAGCTTTGAAAATGAACTCTCTAATTTCATGAAAATTATGGATTCCCTTTTTGACATCTCTTCTCAAAATGCCTTTGAATTAATCCAAAAAGACCGCATGAGAACTGAGCCTCAGAAAGCATATGATATTTCATTCTTAGAAGATCAAAGAACAAAACGAGAAACATGTTTAGGTTTGCTAGATGCAGATTATGCATCAAAAGTACAGCGCAAGTACATTAGATTAGAGAAAGAGAAGAAACGCAAAGAGAAACATAAATCAGTGAAGCAAGTGAGTGCTACAGCCAGAACATCAGAGACCCTTCTTTCTAGCACGACCAGTTCTGAGACAGACAGCTATGAAGAGTTTCCGACAGAACCTACAGCAGGACCTTCAAATGCTTCCAGCCCCAAAAATATTCTTGCCTCGCCATTGGTTTCCTCCACTGCAGACAGACTTAATCTCTCTATTGGACAACGGACTGTTTTTGCTGCTGCAGTAGCCATTAGGTGTGGCAAGGATATTGAAAAACTGTCTCTCTCCAGGACCACATCTGCAAGAGCCGCTCGAAAGACAAGAAAACGAAAATATGAAACTTGCATCAAGGATTTTACTCCTCCTGATCACTGCCTAGTACATTGGGATAGCAAGCTGCTTACTAAATCATGTTCAGAACAAGAAGACCGCCTTGCAATACTTGTTACTGGATACCCAAATGTAGAAAAACTTTTATCAGTTTCTATAATAGATGATTCCACTGGATTGTCTCAAGCCACTTCTGTATTTCAAAGTATTGAAAAATGGAACTTGAAGCAAAATGTCTTTGGAGTATCATTTGATACCACTGCATCCAATTCAGGATGGATGAAAGGTTCCTGTAAGTTACTTGAAGAACTTTTGCAAAAGAAATTGATTTGGTTAGCATGCCGCCATCATGTGGCTGAAAGAGTTTTGTGTGCTGTGTATGAAACCATTTTTGGCCCAAGTAAATCTCCTGAGTTTGAGTTATTCAAAGAATTTCGCGAGTCTAAATGGAAGAAAATAATACGAAATCTACATGCAATGTTCTTGATGTTAAATCAAGGTATCAAAGAGGCCTAAAGGAAGAATGTGTAGAATTTATGACCAATGTTTAAGAAAATCTGACTGCTTTCCACGTGATGACTATAAGGAAGTTGCTGAAACAACTTTAATGCTTTTAGGAGAGGTTTCCAGAGAAAACAGTCATTGGCGGAAACCTGGTGCAATGCACCGTGCCAGGTGGATGGCAATGATTTTGTATACAAATAAAATGTATGCTTTTGCCCACCAAGCATCATATGATGAATCATTGATTAAGAAATTAAAGAGAATGTGTCTATTTAATGCATTAATTTATGGAAAATACTGGTTTTTATGTTCTAATTCACTAGATAGTCCAGCTAATGATCTGAAGTTTTATCATGATTTGGTGAATTACAAGAAGGAAGATAGGGAAGTTGCAAATGCTGCTTTGAAATCTTTTGCCAATCATTACTGGTATTTGACGGAGGAAGTGGTCCCTTTGAGTTTCTTTGGATCGCTAAGTAATGATGAAAAAGATAAGATCGCAAAATCCTTAAACAAATATCCAGTTCCAGAAAATTATGTATGTGGGCAACCTGTTTTCCCCATTTTAAAGGAAGACACAAAGCTTCATCAGCTAGTAGGTCCAATTTCATGGCATTTATTTCAATGCTGTGGGTCAAAACCAGACTCATGGATAAGAAACCAGCATCAACATGGGAAGAGGTCGATGACTACAACAAACTAAAAAACATTCGTTCATCTATTAGAGTAGTCAATGATACCGCTGAAAGAGGAATCAAGCTGGTTCAAGACTTTCATGACAAATGTCAAAATGAAGAAGAATTTCAAGGTCTTTTGCAAATTGTGGAAGAGAATAGAAGACTAATTCCTGATCCTAGTAAAGAGACTCTTAAAAGAATGAAACTCAGTAAAGAATAGTTCATTAACAGATAGATTAAGTATTTTTATTTGCAGAGATTGTTTTAATTTAGAAGAGGCTGATTTTTTTTGTTATTAAATATACCATAAATTGTCTTTTCTTATTTTTATGTTTAAAAAGCTCTTATATCAATGATTTCTAATTAGGAAACTTGTTTCTTTTTATTTTTTTGAGGAAAGTGTTGAATAAAGGAAAAAAAAACGATGGGACCTCACAACTATAGATAAAGTGTTAATTTTTAGCTTCATTTTATATATATATAGTTTTGAGGTTGTCCTCACTTTGTATAGGTTAGTTATAATAAAAACTAATTATGATTTGCATTATAACTAGCAAATACAAAGCCCATCGCCGCGAAGCTGCATTGGGGTGATGCTTCAAAGGTGGCGGTAACACCTTATTTAAGAAGAAGGCACTGCAAGCAAAAAATTTTTTTAATTTAAATTTTTAAAAAATAAATTAAAATTTTCAAAATTAAGTAAATTTCTATTTTGATGAACTCTTCTGATAGAACTTTTGATTCTAAATCATTTTTATTCTATAACATTTTTCGATAAAGTTGATAGTGTTTGAGATATATGGGGTTTTTAGGAAAAGGGGATGCGCAAAATTTCAAGGGGGGGTGGGGGGGATTCAAAATTTGTCGGATTAGAAAATGCCTGTAAAATTCGTGTTTAGGACATCATTTGGCACAACATTAGACTCCTGGACCTTGACTTTTTGAAAATGACCCAAAAATGGTACACCCTAACCACCCAGCTTCGTGTCATTCGCAAACTTTGAAACTGTACTGACTAGGCCGACATCTAAATCGTTAATATATATAAGAAAAAGCAAGGGGCCCAATTAGTGATGTGAGTCGTTTTTTATTGTCTCGTTTTTTTGTCTTTTTTGTCGTTTTTTTTGTTTAAAACGAAGGTAGTCTGTTTTTTTGTTTTTTTGTTTTTTATTGTTTTAAACTTATTCCATATTTTTCTTCCTTTAATCTAATAAGTATATTAGTATTACCTATAATTTACTATACTACCATGCTTATATGGTTATACCTAGTATATATAGTCATCTTTTAGAAAAATTGAATCACGCAAAAAGTATATAATAGAAAAAAAACAAACCCTCATTTTTTATATGTATATATATTTTTTAACTAGAACATAAAACATTCTTCCTCGTTTCAAACAATATACATAATTGTGATTGGCAAGAGTACCAGTATATATATTCCAGATAGAAAAGGAAAATATTCACCTTTTTTTGAACCTTTTTGTTAACCTAATGTTGTTTAACCTTCATTTCCATGGAAGAATCATCACTAGATTGGGTAGAGCATATATGCTAGTTTCAATATCACAGGTACTGGTATAATATACATAATAAAAAACATAATACTGGTATAAAACAATATATATAATTGTGATTGGCAAGAATACCAGTGTATATATATATATATATTCCAAATAGAAAAATAAAAAAAATAAAAATATTCATCTCTTTCTTTAACCTTTGTTAACCTAATGCTGTTTAACTTTCATTATCTGATTCTATTTCCATTGAAGAATCATTATCACTAGATTGATTAGACTGAGCAGGGGTTCCCAAATTGGTGTTCCGCGGAACACTTGTATACCGTGAGAAGTGTTCCGCGGAACACAATTTGGGAACCCCTGGATTAGAGCATATAGTTTCAATATCACAGGTACTGGTACTTATTGCAGATTTGGATGTTGACAAAGCCAATGTAGCACCATGTTTTACTTCACTTTCTTGGAATTTTGCATTTTGGGATATAAATACCAGCTTTGCTGCTCTGTCTGTGCTTAATCAGTTTCTTTTGGCTGTATGGATATTACTGTATGTGCTAAATGATCTCGGAGGTAATGAAAGGGCGAAATAAAGGTGTATGAGTTTGTGTAGGTATATATGTGAGTATGCGTGCGTATGTATCTGGAATTCTGGATGTATGCGTATGTATGGGGTATATAATAGATATAAATATGTGTATATAAGTATTTATGTATATATTGGTATATATGTATATGGGTGTATGTGTATGTATATATATGGATGGTCTCGGGGGGAAAATATGTCATCGCGGGTCTAAAGGATAGTTAAGTGGGAGATTCAAAATCCGAGGCATGGATGGGAGAGTCCTGGAAAGGTTGGACAATGGGCAGTCAGCTCCCAGCCAGTGTTCTCGCAAGTTTAATGGATCTCAAGATACAAGACTTTCAGTGCAAGAAAGAGGCCAGTTGTTTTCTGTAAATAGGCTGAAAAGGACATTCTATACTGGTACCATATGGCCTATTTTATTATTTATTTATTTATTTTTATAATATATATCATTGCAAAAGTATACCTTATAATTAAATTGGCAGTATAAAAAAAAAAAAAAAAAAACAACAAAAAAAAAAACATGAACATTAAAAAAACAGTTTTTTTAACATCACTAGGCCCAATACAGAACCCTGAGGAACGCCACTCGCTACATTAGCCCAACACGACTCCGCTCCATCAACGACCACCCTCTGTTTCCTACCTCGCAACCACTCTTCTAGCCAATTTATTACTGCAACCCTGATTCCATGAGCCTTAGTTTTTTCAATGAGTCTTTTGTGCGGTACGGTGTCAAACGCTCTTTGAAAATCTAAATACACTACATCAACTGCCCGATGACTATCGTAAACGTCAACCACGCTTTGAAAAAATTCTAAAAGATTAGTTAAGCAAGATTTATTTCGCCTAAAACCGTGCTGCGTATTTCTATCTAAGTTATGCAATTGTAAGTGTTCGACTATACGATCCCTAATTATTGATTCCAATAGCTTACCTATAACAGACGTTAAACTGATTGGTCTATAATTTCCCGCTGCACCTTTATCGCCTTTCTTAAAGATAGGTGTTATGTTTGCTAACTTGAAATTATCTGGTACGCACCCCTCAGAAATAGACGCATTGAATATCTTTGTTAGCGGCACAACAATGCTATCTTTTAATTCTTTTAGTGTATGGGATATATGGAATCCGGCCCAGGTGATTTACGCGTTTTCATTTTATCAATATAGCGCATTACTTCCCCTTTACTAACCACAATATTATCCAAAATATTACCATTATCAAATGGATACTCGTTACATCTTCTACAGTAAAAACTGACGTAAAAAATTCGTTTAGCAAGGTAGCCATTTCCTTGTTTTCAGAAACTAGGTCTCCGTTAACATTTTTCAACGGCCCCAAGACACTTTTTACTGGATATATATACTGTATTCAGCAGTACACTCATCAGGTGTACTGCTGAATACACGAAAGGCCTTGCAATCATTTTTCTTTTCCTTGTAGGTTTGCATCATTCATTCATTTCACGTATTTAATTGTGAAATTCATCCAATATATCCAATATATATATATATATATATATATATACACACACATTAGGGTGCGTCACTGCATAAGGGAGAAAACCTGAAGGTGGTCCATTTCTTTCGCTCGCTTTCTCAATTAAGCCACTGAAGGAGAAGACACCACAGACAAATTTTCAGTTGAGTAGCCGTTTATTTAGGGGTCGTGCATCCACTACAAAGTTTGTACACTACATACTACATATATTCTGGGATTGGTTTCCCCGTACTGATTATTTTCAAGGGAAGTAACTCTATGAAAACTATGTCTTGTTTAACACTTAATATTTAAAACATTACAGCATATGAAGACATAATTCGAAGAGGATGAGTCCTCCAGTTGGACCGTCGAGGTCAATGCACCTTGCTCCTCCAATGATCGCAAACGACGCTGGTCCTCCTGCTCGAATTTCTTCCTTTTCGTCGCTTCCCGTTCACACCATCTCTTGTCCACCCCAAGCATGCTTCCAGGGCGTCCTGGCCGGCGGTGAGCGATGAGAAAATCCTTGTCCTCTTTGATTTTGATGAGGCTCAACGCGTCCGGATGTGCCACGTCGAATAGATCCTCCAAACTCATCACAAACTTCTCGGGATCTTCAACAGCCTTCCCACTGGATCTGTTTGCGCTTTTCCGCAGGCCATAGTACTTCTGGTGGAGCTTGATGAGCTTGTCGATGATCCGGTAAGGCGTGATCGTTGGTATTTTCTCCTTGTCCCAGACTTCGACAATCATGGTTGCAGTTTGTTTTATACACTTCTTGAGCTCATGGTCCGATTTGTGTAAATAGAAAATGACTCTGAGGGACTCACCACGGCTGGGCAATTTAGTCCCAGAGAACCGTGAGATTGGTTTCCCCAACAACCAGATTTCATCAGCTAGCTTCTTCACTTCCTTAGCACCTTTCGTCGCCATTTTCATTAAGCAAACCACCTGTGGAAGAAAAGAAACCAACAATTAATAGAGAGCCTCATATAGAAAATCTTAACCCATGTATTCCAGGGTATTTTAAAGAAAAGAGCAGCCGAGATGGGGCCATATGATATATTTACTGATAAACCAGATCATATGGCCCCACCCCGGTATAAATAGGGTTATTAATTCACTGTGCGCAACCCCTAAACATTGATATATTGAACTGATTTTTATACTGCCAGGTTTTCTCATTAAGTGGATCAAAATTGCAAGCGAGCGAACGCGTGTGACAACTTCATGTTTTTTGACGCACCCTAATATACAGTATATTGTACTATGTTAAGGGATTTATATCCTGCCTCCCACTCAACTGACCGGTGTATCTATGTACTTGAAGAAACAATATCTAAATAAATGCAAAAAACTTCACTTTTTTACGTGAAGGTCAAAATATGAGAATAAAAACCCACTCTAATAGACAGAGTTTATTTCCACGACAGTTTCGACGCCCACTGGCATCCTCCTCGGGTGGATACAGAAACACAAATGAAACAAAACAAGAGGGAAAAAACAGTTCAGGGATCGACCGTTAAGAAATTCGCACCTAGGTTGGATTCCATTCTCTCGAGACAGGAGGGGCATTTTCATTAAGTACATTCGCACAAATTTTAAAACTATCTTCCTGTTCTAAACATACAGATTCTATTATTTTTACATAATTATTACATTTATAATTAAATTTATTACATTTAATATTGCATAATTATTAATTACAGAAATTATAAATTTATTATTGCATTGGTTATTACATTGTTGTTTATTATACAGAAATTATAAACCGAAAAACGAATGAAAAAAGGCGATTAGGAAATAATCCAGAGACCATTGAGAAATTCGCACCTAGGTTAGATATCGTTCTCCCGAAACCAGAAGGGCATTTTATTACAGGGGTCAGCTTATAACTACATTTCCACAAATTAAAAATATCTTCTTGTTCTATACATACAGATCCTAATGTTTTGACATAATTACTGCATATATTTATTTCCATAAATAAATATATGCAGTAATTATGTCAAAACATTAGGATCTGTATGTATAGAACAAGAAGATATTTTTAATTTGTGGAAATGTAGTTATAAGCTGACCCCTGTAATAAAATGCCCTTCTGGTTTCGGGAGAACGATATCTAACCTAGGTGCGAATTTCTCAATGGTCTCTGGATTATTTCCTAATCGCCTTTTTTCATTCGTTTTTCGGTTTATAATTTCTGTATAATAAACAACAATGTAATAACCAATGCAATAATAAATTTATAATTTCTGTAATTAATAATTATGCAATATTAAATGTAATAAATTTAATTATAAATGTAATAATTATGTAAAAATAATAGAATCTGTATGTTTAGAACAGGAAGATAGTTTTTAAAATTTGTGCGAATGTACTTAATGAAAATGCCCCTCCTGTCTCGAGAGAATGGAATCCAACCTAGGTGCGAATTTCTTAACGGTCGATCCCTGAACTGTTTTTTCCCTCTTGTTTTGTTTCATTTGTGTTTCTGTATCCACCCGAGGAGGATGCCAGTGGGCGTCGAAACTGTCGTGGAAATAAACTCTGTCTATTAGAGTGGGTTTTTATTCTCATAAATATCTAAATACATTGACAGTAATTCAACTATTTATAGCTGTTTCCTAGATATAAGTAAGGCATATGATAGGGTGAACCACAATATTTTATTTGCAAAACTAGAAGACAGGAAAGTTCCCATGTACATATTAAATTTATTGACATTTTGGTAGTCCCACCAACCTTTCACTGTTAGGTGGGGCAATGTAAGGGGTTCCAAAAAACCTTAGCCCCCCCATTTGCAGCTTACATGTTTACTTATATCGAAATAGTTTTTAGTGATTATAAAAATATATCAAATTCTTTATTTATTGCAGGTATTAAAATTACTCTAGCTGATAAAGTGATAATATAATGGCTTCTCAATTAATTGGTGATTCGGAGAGGCAACGTGTGATAGATCGCATACGAGCAATAACATTTCGGGAAGCTCGTGATGATGAGCCACCTTTATAACACGTTCATTGGTTGCCAAAAGTTGCGAAGAAGTGAGGACTTCGTCAAAAGAAATTGGAATAAAACTTTGGATGAATGTGAAATGGATACAACCAAATCTGGGCGCCCAAATTTGCCACTCTCTCAGGAAACAAAGGACATCATTGAAAGCGGTACGCGTAAGCGGAAAAACAGCTGTGCTAAACTTTCTAGAGAGATCGAAGTGTTGAGAGGAAAGATCGTTAGTGGTGAGATCATTCGACTGTACCGTCATAGGCAAGGTTTAAAGCCTTGGCATGAACTTCCAAAGCCAAGAAAAACTCAACTTAACATCGATGACAGAATGTGGTTTGCCCATAATCTTGAAGATTGGGATGTGGATGATTTCATGCATTTAGCTGTCTCCGATGAATTTTTTGTTTACGTAACACGTCGGCGTAACTACCAAAATGATCGAGTGTGGGTCACAACACCAGATGAAATCGATGACAATGAACATTATCGCGAATTATTAAAAAGTTCAGACTGTGTTGGTGTGTTTGTTTTGTTCACTGCAAAGAAGCTCATGTGGGTGCTGAAGCCAAATGGTCAGAGTTGGGATGGACAGTATTTTCGTGATATTATTCTATCCCAGCATGTCATTCCTTTTCTAAGAAACCCAAACAATGTTATGGATGTCGATCAGGTCACACTTCTGCACGATAAGGCCCCCTGCTTTAAGGCATTAGCCACTCAACAGTTGTTGCGGAACCATGAGATCGATTTCTTTGGAAATGAAGAATGGCCAGGAAATTCTCCTGACCTGAACGTCTGTGAACACATTGGATCAGTTATAAAGGACAAGGTTGAATGTCTCTTGTTTCAAGAACCTGCAGCAAATCGATTTTCGAAGGATACAATGACGCAACACATTGAAACTGTTTTAGCAAATTTGCGTATCGATCAAGATCTATTCACGTCACTTTTGGCAAGCTACCCAAAGCGAATTCACGCTATCTTGGAAGCCAATGGCGGGAACACCAAGTTTTAATTGTTTCTCATTAAATGCAGGATTAAATTCTCTTTTGTAAGGTATGTTTAGTTTTACTGTACCTCTAATGGTTTAGGCCATGGGCGGGGGGCTAAGGTTTATTGGAGCCCCGTACTATCCGAGTGTTTTGGCTCCTCTTGCGGGGTGAGACAAGGCTCCTTGCTCTCTCTTATGCTGTTTAATGTGTATATCGACGGATTAATTGCTTCACTTAATGAGGCAACAGTGGGATGTTGTAGAGATAACACAAGGATAAATAACTTAGTTTATGCCGATGATATGATGTTAATAAGTCCCTCTGTTAAAGGCTGGATCAGCTACTAAAAGTCTGCGAAGTGTATTCGCAGAAACATGATATTCTTTTTAATGTTACAAAAACTAAGGTTATGCAATTTCATCCTAAAAGCTGTAATCAGCCAGCTGATATAAGGTTTAACATGAATGGTGAAGTAATTGAGGAAGTACAAGAGTTTAAGTATTTGGGTCAAACTATTACCAGCTCCTTGAGTGATGACTCAGATATAAGAAAACAATCTCGAAGCCTGTGTGCTAAAGCGAATATGACCATAAGGAACTTTCGGTTCTATACAAGTGAAGCTAAAGACACTCTCTTTCGTACTTTCTGCAGTAATATATACGGACAGCAACTGTGGATGAATTATAAAAAAGGTTCTGGCAGAACTCTAAATTTGCTGTACAACAGGTCTTTTAGACTCTTACATAAATTACCCCCGAGGTGCTCAGCTTCGCAAATGTTCGCTATTCGCAATGTCCCGAGCTTCCCGGAGGTAACAAGACGTGTTCAATACTGTCTAATGCAAAGAATTAAAAAATCAACGAACCCGATCATCCAAACTATCCATGAGTCCTGCCATTTATCCTCTAAGGAGCTATGGACTTCTTGGTACGAAAACAACTGTCTGTAGTTCCACTTAACTTCGACATTACAGTATTATTTCTAATCAATTGTATATATTTCTATCCTTAGTATATGAACTGTCATTGTATTATTAATAATATTTGTCATATGGACTATAGTCTGCCAATAAACCTTTTCATTTTCATTTCATTTTCATTATCATTAGATTATATCATATATATATATATATACAGGGTGGGGCACGGGAACCAAGTGTTTTTGGAATAATCAGGAAAATGATATTTATTTTTGTAAAGAAAATATATTGGTAGAACAACATTCGTAAGAACATAGCATTTCATGTCATAATAATCATGTACCGAAAATTATATCTGGCATATGATGTCCTTGGCCGTCGACGCATTGTTGAAGGCGTTTACGAAAATTGGCCTCCACTCTTCCCAGCAGGTCTCTGTTGATTTGGATGATTTGTTGACGGATCGCTTCCTTCAATGCATCTAATGTACGGGGCTTGTCCTCGTAGACACGTGACTTGAGGTACCCCCATAGAAGAAGTCACATGTGGACAAGTCAGGGGACCGAGGGGGCCATGCAATGTCACCAAATCTCGAAATGAGATGGTTGGGAAACAGGGGGCGAAGAACAGCCATTGACGCTCTGGCGGTGTGTGGCGTGGCCCCATCTTGCTGAAACCACAAATGTCGACGAGCAATACGCCTTCTTCGTAACTCAGGGATGAAAAAGGTGTTCACCATCTCAATGTAACGCCCAGATGTTATGGTAAAGGTAACCCCATTTTGTTCGAAGAAATAGGGACCGATGACGGCAAACTTTCCCACCGCGCACCAAACTGTAACCTTAGGGCTATGCAGCGGTTTTTCATGGAGTTGTCGCGGATTTTCAGCAGCCCAATACCGACAGTTTTGATTGTTGACGGCCCCATTAAGGTGGAAACGGGCTTCATCACTCATTACCACCATCATGTTTTCATTCTGCTCATAAAGTGCAAGCATTTCCTGTGCAAAATTCAGTCGTTGGGGGCAATCGTTTACATTCAATTCCTGCACCATCGCTAACTTGTATGGGTGAAAATGTAATTCTTCATGCAAAATCCGTCTAACAGTACGATTGCTGATTCCGAGTGCAGCTGAATGTCTCCGAGCAGAGCGGCCTGGGCTTTGCAACATCGCTTGTCTGACCCTTTCAACGTTCTCTGGAGTACGCACAGTGCGTTGCGGCCCCTTCGGTTTTGTTTTCATTATTGAGCCTCCTGTTCGAAGATTGTTAACCCAACGTAAGATTGTGTCACGAGCGGGAACAGAGTCATTTCGATGAATGTTGAATCTGCGGCGAAACGCACGCTGAACTGCTGTCACTGACTCGCCACTCCTAACAAAATGATCATACGCGAACATGCGGTGTTCTAACGTCCACTGCTCCATGATGGCACCTGAAAGATAAAGGTGAGTGTTAGTTAAAGTTAAATGCTATGAACCCAGGAATGGAATGCTACCTACCGCACGCCCCTCCCATTCCTAATGGCCGATTACTAGCTATTCAAAAAACACTTGATTCCCGTGCCCCACCCTGTATATATATATATAATATATATATAATATATATATCAGGTTATCCCGTAAGTGATGTCGTTTTTTTGCATTGCTAAACTCGCGTCTTGTTTGCACATGTTTCTCTGTATATTTTGTGGAAAACTTGAATTTTTATGTGTTTAGACATGTTACTTCTCACTTTAAGTGAAGTTTCATCGTGTTAACAATCTTCGTTTATTTCACCCTTGCGGATAAGATGGAGGTGTCAGAGGAACACACTAGACATATAATGCTTTATGAGTTTAGAAAAGGAAATAACGCGACTGTAGCCGCAAAAAATATTCAGTATATTTATGGGGAGGAAGCTTTAAATGTAAGGAAATGTCAAAGATGGTTCCAGAAGTTTAGGTCTGGTGGCTATAGCTTAACTGATGAAGCGCGCTCGGGCCAACCTGTTGAGTTCAATGATGACCTTCTGATAGCTACACTTGAAGAAAATCCTGCTGTAACTGTTGAAGAACTTGCCCAGCGACTAAATTCGACCGGTTCCACAGTTCATCGCCACCTGCAACGACTGGGAAAAGTGTCGAAACTTGGGAAGTGGGTTTCCCATACGTTGTCACCAGACAACTGTAGAGATCGCGTGAACATTTGCTCTTCATTGCATTTTCGGCAACTTCAAGCACCGTTTCTGAATCGACTCATTACTGGGGATGAAAATTGGGTGCTTCATCACAATGTTAAGCGTCATCGGCAGTGGGTTAGTGCTGGGGAATCTGCTACACCACAGCCAAAAGGACATGTGCAACCCAGGAAGGTTTTGCTGTGCGTTTAGTGGGATATTCAAGGAGTGGTTTATTTTGAACTGTTGCAGCCCAATCAAACAATTACAGCCGAAGTCTACTGTCAGCAACTTCAAAGACGGAGCGTTGCATTGCAAACAAAACGTCCTTCTTTGGCCAATCGCAATGGTGGTGTGTTTCAACAGGACAGCGCGCATCCTCATACTGCTCAAATCACCACTGCCAAAACTGAACAGATTGGTTGGGAAAAATTCCACATCTTCCGTATTTACCAGACCTTGCACCATCAGATTACCACCTATTCAGAAGTCTTCAAAACTACCCTGACAGGAAAGAACTTGAAAGTTTCGAGGCTATCAACATTTCCCTCCGAGTTTTTCGCTTCTAAACCGAAGGAATTTTATCAATATGGAATTGAAATGCTTGTAGAGAGGTGGCAGAGAGTCATAGAAAGTGAAGGAAAATATAAAATTGGTTAAAATTTGTTTTGATGCAGTTTTATTTCATTTGGAAATAAAGGTAAAAAAACGACATTACTTATGGGATGACCTTATATATATATAAAATGTGCGTTCGAAAAGTCTCTCCGCATTCAACCAACACTTTAAAAAAGTGTTTGACAAAAAGTGTAGACGAGTTGCTCCGTGCCTGCAAAATGGTGGAAAACACTTTCAACGCATGCTGTAAAATCAAAAAGTTATGTAATAAAATCCTATGCGTTTAACATAGCACTGCGGAGAGACTTTTCGAACGCACTATATATATATATATATTATATATATAATATATATATATATATATAATCTACCAGGGACGTTGACGGGGGGTGGAGGCTACGGGGTCTTTAGCCTCTCCCGAAATAAAAATCATAGGTTTGATATTTTTATGCATTTTTTGAAACCATAGGTAAATTATAAGTAAGTAGGCCATGCCAAGTACCTTCAGTACTTGTTTAATTATTGCAATACATTTATGAATGTGTTTTTATTCGCTTACAGACTTTTAATATAGAGGGTGGCGCAAAAGTCGCGCATCATAGGAATTTTCAGTGTTGAGTATAATATACTTGGGGCACTCAATATATTTTGCCACACCCATTTTTCCTAGCTAAATGATAGGCCATGGGACTGAAATGTCTTTTGGGCCGTAAGTTTGAACTTTCTGCGCTTTACATAACCGGATTTTTCCAGTTTGAACCTCCCCTCCTTGTATAAAACCGCTTTTAAACGCCCTTGTATAAAACCGATGGTTAACACATTTCGAAAATGGCGTCTGAGAGTGATGTGCGTCGTAAACAGAGAGCTGTTATCGAGTTCTTAACCGCAGAGAAGGAAACAGTTGGAAATATTTACAGACGTCTACAAAACGTTTATGGAGATGCTGTGGTTGATCGAAGCACAGTTGGACGCTGGTCTAAACGTGTGAGATCATCGGAGAGAGGGAGAGCCAGCCTCGATGATGAGCCACGCAGCGGTCACCGGCATCGGCTCTGACATCTCACACTGTGCAATGTGCTAACAGCATCATTCGATCAAATTGGCGCGTCACATACAAGGAGCTATCACTGGAGCTAGGAATTAGTGAGGAAGTGTGAATACGATAATTCAGCAACTGGGATACTCAAAAGTGTGTTCACGGTTTTTTTCTCGCCAACTGACTGAAGATCACAAAGCCCAAAGAAAAGAAATTGCTTTGAGTCGTTGGTTCGATACGAGGCAGAAGGGATGACTTCCTTTCACGAATTGTGACTGGGGATGAGACTCGGGTACACCACTTTGAACCTGAAACAAAACGCCAATCCATGGAGTGGCATCACACAGACTCCCCACGAAAGAAAAAGATCAAAATGGCTCCCTCTGCAGGGAAGGTTATGGTCACCATCTTCTGGGACATGAAAGGGGTGGTTCTGGTGGACATTATGAAGAAAGGACAAACAATTAACTCAGAGGCATATATTGCTCCCTGCAGAGACTCCAGAGACGTATAAAGCGAGTTCGACCGGAGAGAAAATTGTAAGACGTCGTTCTCTTGCACGATAATGCAAGACCACACAACACTTTGCAACAGGCCATCACAAAAATGCGCTTGACTGCGTTACCCCACTCTCTATACAGCCCGGATGTGGCATGTTCAGACTTCCATTTGTTTGGGCCAATAAAGAATGCTATTCGTGGAAGAAATTTTCAGAGTGACGATGAGGTTGTTGAGGAGGTTAAGAGGTGGCTCCAGCGGAACGCAGCAGACTTTTACCAGCAAGGAATAAAGACCCTTGTTTCGAGGTGGAGGAAAGCCGTAGAAAAGAATGGAGACTATGTGGAAAACTAAAAACTTGTAAAAAAGGTATGTTACTACTTGTGTACAAAATTTCTAGAACTTACAATGAAACTTGGCGGAAAAAAAAAGGTGGAGCAAAATATATTGAGTGGCCCTCGTACTATTTTTTTTCTTTTAGGTAGGGGATGGCTGCGAAATTAACAATAGAATCGGTACAGAATTTATCGATTTGTTGTACCTGGTATTCCATACATTAAAATCAAGCTCACCCTTTCGTCTATTGTTAATTTCGCAGCCATCCCCCACCTAAAGAAAAAAAAATATATATATTATAGTCAACACTGAAAAATTCTTATATGCGCGACTTTGGCGTCCCCTGTAGTATATAGTTTGATATATTATATATATATATATATATATATATATAAATATTAGCCCTCCAATCCAAAAAATTCTGGCTATGCCCCTGACTGTATATAATATATATATATATATATATATATATATATATATATATATATATAATTTTAATAACATTTCACTTGTGATACAATATAAAATGTTTTGCAAATTTCGTTAAAATCATTACTGTATATTTTGCAAACAACATAAATACACAAGGAATAGACAAGCGAAGGAATGTGCTTAAAAGATGATTACATTTCAAGATTTTGGAATGCAGCGAGTTTCAACAATTTACCAAATTTACTTTCTGTTTTTTTCTTTTCAAAGATCAATTAATTGTATTTTCTCGATAAATTAATTGTATTGATCATTTTTCTGTACATATAAGGGCTAACATACAAAAGAAAGGTTATTAAATAGTACAACCAACTCTAATTCAGGATATTTAAGCGAAGTGTAAAAATTCCTTGTGATACATGGTTGTCAGAACCCCCTTTAATTAAAATAGTTTGTGACGAATATCTAAACGTAATCCTTATCACTGTAAAAAATGTTCTTAAGTTTTGAACACTCGAAAGACGCATTTGTTACACCCATTTTTTTAACGTGTCAAGTTGAGAACACGTTCTACGTTCATACGTCATCGCTTCCGACGCAGATGTCGTTTAGGATTTAATGCGTATGTGTTTCGACAATCGCGAAAGCGTCTAATTCTCATACACGCAAATTGCGTCTACTTTTTAGTTACTTGTTCTTTGACGCGTATGATTAATCTGGTGTTCAAACTTCAGGCGTATCTCACTCATTATGATGTTTACCTCTTGAACACAAACTTTGAAGTAATAAATGTGGAAAAGATGAAAAAGAACATTTAATTGTAAAGTTAGGATATATATAATATATATATAATATAATATATATATACAGGGTGTCCCATAAGTCCGGCATCATAGGAGAAATTCATATTTTTCTCTTTCTACAGGCCATAATGTCTGTGAGCAAGGAAGAACGAATCCAGATAATTCTACTCATAGGAAATCGGAGTCAAAGAGAGGCCGCTGCTGAATTTAACAGACTGCATCCAGACCACGAGCCAATAACACAGAGTTGTGTTAGCAGACTTGTTGCAAAGTCTCTTTGACTCCGATTTCCTATGAGTAGAATTATTTGGATTCGTTCTTCCTTGCTTACAGACATTATGGCCTGTAGAAAGAGAAAAATATGAATTATGGTTTGTAGAAATAGAAAAATATGAATTTCTCCTATGATGCCGGACTTATGAGACACCCTATATATATATATTATATATATATATATATATATATATATATTATAATATATACCCATGCATTTCTTCCTTTTTTGCAAAGGAATTCCAAATAAACGTACAGCAAATAGAGAAATATAACACAATTTAATTTAAGGGTAAAATTGCAAAGCGTTTATCATGAAATATCTATTTAAAAATTTTACACTCTCCATCTTTAAATATTTTCTACATATGAAAATTTTCCTGCTTTATTCTGTGTTCCAAAGTGTAACGCATAAATGTTTCGTCAAAATACATTTCCATTGTAAAACCACATCATGTGCGCGATACATGATAAAATATTAACCATAATTATTTTCACAGTGATATATTTGAGTTCTATTCGTACAAATATGACTGCTAGAAAACGTTATTTTTCATTTTCTGCCACTTTGCCCTCCAAGATTAAAAATTCCAGACGAAGAATTACAGATTTAATCCAACCTAACCAAACTTAACCTAACCCATGACGGAAATAGGAAATTCTAGAATGATAATGAAAATAGCATGAAGAAGAGATACCGAATAAGTGAAAAAATGTATATTATAAAGTAATTAAAAAAATAATTCCGAACGGCAAAAATACCTTCAATCTAAAAGTAAAAAAATAAACAGTAGTTTGTCAGTGGATCTAAAGTGAAATTTTATGTTAGTTTGCATGAATCTGGAAAATACTGTGAAAACGTTATTAATCAACAGTCCGGTAATGCACTTGATCAGTTATACATAAGAAGCTGAAAAACATTTACTTGCTCTTAGACTGCTAGTGCCACTTTTTTCTTCCAGTGGGAGTAGGCATTTGCGTTTAGTAACAGATAGACTTCTAATTCTTTTGGGTTTCAGAATTGGACATTTACAGTGGATTTGAGTGCCGTGAACGTCGCAAGCGTCGTCGCTCTAATTGAAGATGGTCGGAGCCAGGGTTACGTCGGCGAAGCGCTAGGGATTCCAAGAACAACGGTTCGACGTGTCTACCAACGTTATGTGGAGACAGGAGAGTACACCCGAAGACCAGGATCTGGAAGATCGCGCTGCACATCTGCCTGTGACGATCGTTTCATCGTCTTGAGTGTTTTGCGAGACCGTCGCTTGACTGCCACAAACATCCACAATGAGCTGGAAAGGTCTCAAGACGTCTGTATATCAAAGCGAACCGTTAGAAGGAAACTTATGAAAAGTGGCTTACATGCTAGACGTGGAGCAATGGGCCCGGAATTGCTCCCACACCAGCGCAATGCTCGTCTTGCTTTTGCTCGTGAGCATGTCAATTGGACTCCTCCAAAAGCAACCTCTCCGTAAAAGTGCACGAGGCGAATCTTTCTCCTGTTCTTCTCCACACTCTTTCCCGTCCATCGGATGTTCGAAGATTAAATCTTGATTCTTCCGTGAACAATACTCGTCCCCATTGGACCATAGTCCAATTGACATGCTCAAGAGAGAAAGCAAGACGAACATTGCGCTGGTGTGGGAGCAGTTCCGGGCCCATTGCTGCACGTCTAGCATGTAAGCCACTTTCCATAAGTCTCCTTCTAACGGTTCGCTTTGATATACTAACGTCTCGAGACCTTTCCAGCTCATTGTGGATGTTTGTGGCAGTCAAGCGACGGTCTCGTAAAACACTCAAGACGATGAAACGATCGTCACGGGCAGATGTGCAGCGCGATCTTCCAGATCCTGGTCTTCAGGTGTACTCTCCTGTCTCCACATAACGTTGGTAGACACGTCGAACCGTTTTTCTTGGAATCCCTAGCGCATCGCCGACGTAACCCTGGCTCCGACCATCTTCAATTAGGGAGACGACGCTTGCGACGTTCACGGCACTCAAATCCACTGTAAATGTCCAATTCTGAAACCCAAAAGAATTAAAAGTCTATCGTTTACTAAACGCAAATGCCTACTCCCACTAGTGGAAGAAAAAAATGGCACTAGCAGTCTAAGAGCAAGTGAATGTCAGACTGTCGAATTCTTAAAAGAAGTCGAAAATTCGTTACAGCTAGTGTGTTCGCAGTTGACGTTGTTTTGTCTCGTTATTTGGTTGCCTCATAGACTACATTTTCAAATTTTAAAACTTTTATAACAGAAGCTTGCCCACTTTTTTACTTTTCGCGATATTCCAAGTGGGCCGATTTTTCTGCCGCTCAGTGTAGTTACTCTTGAGGTCGGCGAGGGGAGAGATTTCTCTCTCGTGCTATGAGTTCTGATCACAGTAGTAATCTATACTCTTGAAACTGTAAAGGTGTACGTACGTGTGTAACGCAAAAATTTAGTTATTCCAACTAAAAACACAAAAATAATGGCTGGAACAGAGTGTAAACAACAATACGAGCTATAAAAATTCACAAAAATAAATATTAATAGTTAAAATACTAAAATATGACTCAAAACGAAAAAATAAAGAATCAAAACAATTTGAAAGAATCAACTGGCAAAGTGATTAATTTCTATAGAATTATTCAGAAATAAGCTCTAATTGTGAATTACGCTGTTAAACTGGACACGTATATCTAAATAAATAAGCACCGCCTTTGTCTCTTAAATCATCCATCTTTTCACCTTCCATATATTTTCAGCATGGAATTGGGGTCATCCATGAAGCGTTATGCCGATCAGTTCAGTTAGTACACATCTCCATACGACTTCAACATCCTTTGCATTATCGAACAGTTACAGAAGGTGATGGTGCATGTTTTCTCAGAGAAACTTCAGATCAAATTCGGAACCGCACAGAAGTTAAAGATGGTCTTTCTCCTGAAATCATATACTCTGCTGTGAGCCATACAACTCTACGTACAGCGATAGTTGAATATGCAAAGTAAGCATCACGTCAGGTAACTCCTGGGTCTCCTCTACCTTTAATTGCAGCTCAATATAATCCTGCTGATTATCCATCTGCCCATCCTCCAAACAATGAGTATTTGCTTTCCATACAGAACCCACATCAATGGGCTGAGGACATTTTTGTTGAGCTCAGTGCTTGGTACCTTAACAGAGATATCTGTATTCTTTCTGATACCAACACTCTCTAGCAACCTCTTAAAAAATTTCAGGGAATTATATCGCACCTCTTGAGCCATATCCTGGGATCCCTCTCCTAAACGCAGGCCTCATTTTCAGTCTCCTTTCCAAGGCTATTCACATCATCATGCCGAAAACTTAACAATTTTGCCTCCTTCTTCTTCTCTTATTTATTTGTCAGCAACTCCTTTTCGTTCTGTAGAAGGGCAGTCAAAAAGGAATCGGAAGAGGAAGGCAAAATATGGAACTGAAAGAATTAAAGAGTTACAGAGGAATGAAGATCTCGATAAAAGAGAGAATGAGTAAAAAAAGCAACGCATGAGCACTTTAAGAAAGGATCAAGACTTCAAGATGTAGGAAAATGAAGCAAATAGACAACGAATGAGTATTGCAAGAAAGAACCATTACTTCAAGAGGAAGGAGAATGAGGCAAAAAGGCAAAGGATAGCCAACAAGAAGAACACTATGAAGAAAACCAATGCAGGCCTCTCCTATTTCGCTCAAGATCCACCTCAAAGTCTAGACAATGGCTCTATGGAAGTTCCCTGTCAGTACTGTGGAGCCCTAAAATGGAATAACGAGCCACCATCACTCTGCTGTATGGAAGGAAAATTTGCTTTTCACATGGTTGTTTGCTCTGATTTTGTCTACCCAAACAACGAGCGTTTTTTCCTCAAAAAACCCTCCATATATGTAAACAGCCTTGACGTCGTCATTGAGCTTTTTAACAATAGTCCACGTTTACTGGTAGAACATGCCCGTCATGGACAGGCACATCTGCTAGTATATATTACAAGAAGAAAAAAAAAGAGGGGGGTAATCGTTTTAGAAAGAAATTAAATTTCAGAGCTAAATTTCAATTAATATATGAATATTGTTAAAAATAAAAGATAAATTCAGTTTTTTATAAATTATAAGTGATCAAAATAGATAAAACCAAACATTTATAGTTCCTTATTCAGTTTAGGCTCAGAACTTATATATATGTATATGTATATATTTCGGGAGTGTTCCAGAACTTGCCAATTAAACGCTCCAGTTTGAGCAATATTATCAGACTGTACAACTCACAAAGTTATTACTAATTGACTTTTCCAATTTTACCTTTACTTTCGGGTTAACATACAAGTCAATTCCAATTTTATATTTATATGAGTTTGCCTTAGGGTTACAGTCATCATTTTATGTAGCAGATAGGACTTACCGAAAATGTTTTGACATCCATATGTGATTTTCACAAATTATCCTCGTATCTGAGGATAGGCAAATCTTGTAAATGTAGAGTATAGAATACCGATCAAACGGTAAAAGTCTTAACACTCTAAGTTTGTCGTCCTTTTAAAAGTTGCAACATTGGACATATTTTTTTCTTTGATGATCATTTAAAAAAACAATTAGATTCATTAGCAATCAGTGCACCCTAAGATTTACTTTAGTCAAATCTTATATAGCATCGCGATATCCGACGATTTTTAATAAAGGACCATTAAGTTCCAGATCCATGAATTATTAAAAGATATTTAGACGAGACTTTTCCTATACTCAAAAATAAAAATAACAACAAAGTCGGCCAATTTCTTACTTAAAAAATGACAGCTTAATGTTTAGTGGAATCAAATGAAATATTCTCAGTGCTCTGTCAATCCGAAAAGATGCTTCTTATTCTAGCAGAGTTAAAATTCTGGATTATGTGAAACTCAATCTATAGTTAAACCATGCCTCTGATAAAATGGAGATAGATTTTATCTACCATCAAAAAGAGTAGTTTCATTCTTGCAATAGAAAATACATCTTAATTTTCTTTTGTATTTTACTGTATCTTATGTTACCCTAAAATTCACATGTAAACATATCAGTTTTCCTTCTATCCATCGAGTAAAGGAAATGTGATTAGACGCAACAAATATTTGGGTTATTCAACAGCAAAATATCAATAACCCAAAGCGGCGTAACTGATCAGGCGTGGTGAATAAAAGAAATATGGAACTACAAAGAAAATACAAAATTAACTAAAAAGGCATCATGAAACCGCCCGTAGGACTTTCAAGCGGTTGGATCATATATTATATATATATATAATATATATATATATATATATATATATATATATATATTATATATATATATAATATATAGATATAATGATGTTATATAAACACACACACACACACACTACCAAGAACAATACCTTGGCGCCGCTTCTGGGGTTGAAAAGAATAGAGCACTATCGTCATTATCCTGTTATCTCTCTAATGATTCATGATTCAAGCTAAACCAATTTTTCAGTGTGAAACCAACTTATATGCTTTCAACCACAAAGAATAAATGTATTTTCACGAAAATCGTTTCATTAACTGAAGCTTCAAATTAAAAGCGAGAATATCAAGGAGTCAATCTACTGATATTCATATCTGGAAAACATTTCATATCCTTAACTTCAGTGAAAAATGTAAGAATTGAATAAATATATTAGAAACTATGACATTCTAGTTTATTTATTTCTTTATTTCATGTATCTCTCTCTCTCTCTCTCTCTCTCTCTCTCTCTCTATAATTATATATATATAATATATATATTAGTGATGTAGGTCACATCCGCATCCGCATCCGCGGAACATCCGCACATTTCTCGCATCCGCATCCGCACCCGCATCCGCACTTTGGACTGCGGATGTCGTGCGGATGTGGACCGTTGAGATAAATGTCAATAATAAGCGGAAATTATCAAATTCTACTATATTAATAGAACTAGTTCATTGTGCGCAAAAGTGATGCAAGCGACAAGACGAGAGGCTTTCTTGTATGAAGTTACTCTCTGCAACCTACTTAGATCCACGTTACAAAGCTAAGTTATTTTCACCTAGTACATTAGAACGAGTTAAATCATCACTTGGCAAAGCAGTTGAAGAGCTTCAATCTCTTGAATCTGTCGCTTCGCCACCCACCAAAAGAATAAAAGTTTCAGTGACAGAACCAACACCTTCAACAAGCAAATCTATCACAGAATCTGTCTCTCAGTTTCTTGAGTCAAGCAGCAATGACGAGACCTACGCGATGTCAAAAGATGTAGTAAAAATGATCGAGAGCTATCACCAAGAAAAACGCCTGGCTGCATGTGACAATCCTATTAGTTGGTGGAAAAATACGCAGAATATCTATCCATACTTGAGTAAACTTGCAAGGAAACATTTAGCCTGTCCTCCAACAAAACGTACCAAGCGAGAGATTATTTAGCAGTGCTGGATTAATATATGATGAAAAGAGAAACAGACTGGCAGCAGAAAAGGCAGAAAAATTAATGTTCCTTAAGCATAACCTTCCTATAATTAAGTTTGAACATTAAACGATGAACATCTTAGTTTACTTTTTTTAATTACTCATTTATAAATATGCCTAATAAAACTTTAAACTTAATATAAATAGTTATCAAGCTAATTAAAGATCTCTTTCTATAAGGGTGGAGGTTGGGGAAGAGGTCGGTGGGGTGCATTTGAGTTGGGTTCACGTCCCGCATCCTGGTAACACAATTATGGTTTCTAATTGTGGCTGAAAACTCAACAAAATATAACGAATTATTTGCAGACGAATTCACTAATTGATTTCTATATTAGTTAGATGCTTGATATTATTTTATATGTTCAGAGAAAAGTACAGCAATTATTGTACAATTAATCAATTATACGGTACTACATTATAGCTACAGCTCTCTCTATATAATAACTTATTATATACGTTAAACACAACAAATCTCGAATATATCCTAAAAAATAACGAAAATGTAGACATCCGCATCCGCATCCGCATCCGCGGATGTTGAAATCAAACATCCTCATCCGCATCCGCATCCGCGGATGTGAAAAAAATGACATCCGCTACATCACTAAATTTTTATATATATATATATATATATATATATATATATATATATGTGTATATATCATCATATATACACACACACACACACACACACATATATATATATATATATATATATATATATATATATATATATATATATATATATATATATATCTATATCATCATATATACACACACACACACACACACACACACATATATATATATATATATATATATATATATATATATATATATATATATATATATACAGAGTGTAACATATTTGTGGATAGTAGTCTATTATGACTTGATCCTCTGGATCCAGAGATTCTATCTTTAGTTTTAAATCGATAATTAGTTTTAAATTGATAATTATTTGATTTTGTAAAAATTGGTCGTTGCCAATGTACAGGCAGTGTTTACATAAATTTCTTATGTTCTTGTGGTTCGGAACCTACGTAAAATTGTAGGTCCCCTCCGCCACCACGGAGGACATACACAATACACAATTACGAACACAGTTAGGTAGACCAGCCATGAGTGGATCCTAGGGTCTTTGTTGGTCTGAAACATTATAACATTTTTTATATATATATATATATATGTGTGTGCCTGTATGTGTGTATGTGTGTATGTGTGTTTTAGGGTCTAGCCTTAGGGCTTTTCACATGCTATGCCTAAATCGAAAGAACAGAAATACGGTTGAGTTAATACTTGTGGAAGACGCTTGCATGTATACACTTGATAAGGAAGATTTTCCGTTTTACGTTTTGAGAATATTCCTGCTAAGTTCCTTTTTCCCGTACTGCTTCGTCGTGTTGTATCTAACCAATATGAACTTTGGCGAATGACCACAAAGCTGATTTCGAGTTCTTCAGCGTCGTCAAATTGATCTTGTGTGAAAGAATGAAACTGATTGTTCTTGCAGAGCGAGCAAATTCTATATTCTATTCCACCAACGTGGTCTCACAAACTCAATAGTATATATTTTACTTCACAGTTTATATACATACATTTATACGCGTGTGTGTATATATATATATATTATATACACACACACACACACACACACACACACACACATTTACAGGGTGTCCCAAAAGGTATGGCCTAAAAATAAACTTTTACAATTTTTTATTATAAATGATAGATTTAAAGAACAATGATAAAAACAGGCATGAATGCTTTAAGTTTTTTTAATATAGTTAGTAAACCTCCACATGATATCCACCGTTCACAACAACTAGTCTAATTCTACGTTCAAATTCTAAATTTCAGACTGAAATTACTCACTGATTTCAAAATTCATCATTTAAACAGTTTACGGCACTTAACTTCCGGCATCAACTACAGTACGAGGCTATTTGATTGTTAGGCTAAGGAGCTAGACTAAGTTAAGCTAAGCACCTTGCTGCTAAGCGCCTTTTTATGACATACGGTATGCGCATCACTTACATCAGATTTCATACGTTCAGCTTTTTTAGAATTTGAACATAGAATTAGACTAGTTGTCGTGAACGGTGGATATCATGTGGAGGTTTACTAACTATATTAAATAAAACTTAAAGCATTCCTGCTTGTTTTTATCATTCTTCTTTAACTCTATCATTTATAATAAAAAAATTGTAAAAGTTTATTTTTAGGCCATACCGTTTGGGACACCCTATATTATTATATATATATATATATATATATATATATGAAAATTATTTCACGAAAGTAACAAGTGAAAAATATTAACGATGAATAAAACCACGAAGGACAGGAAACACAAAAAGGTGCTCAAGCGCTTTTGTCTAATGACATCCTCAGGAACACTGAAGTACAAAAAAGGTTACGGCGTTATATAGGTTACAGAAAGAAAAAAATAAATAAATAAAAACATACATACACACAAACACATATATATATATATACATACATATCTACACACACCACACACATATATATATATATATATATATATATATATATATATATATATATATATATATATATATATATATATGCAATAAACAGAGAAGTAAAAATAAAATAAAAATTAAAGGATTAACAAAAAGGCATAGAGATTTGTAAGGAAAAATATCGATTTTTAGCACAAGATCAAATGAATTATAAAAATACAAATTTATACTGGAAATCTGCCCGGGTTTTAACACTTTGCCTTTTATAGTCAAGTTTCGATATATATAAAAATAAAATGAAGATTAAAAGTTAATAAAGTAGCATACAAGTTTACCAAAGATTTAGCGTCCTACCCTTTTTATCTAAATCTGTTTTGAAGGAATTCAAAACAACAGGATCGAGTTGAAAAAGACCTTTGCTTATGTTGAAGTTATTTGAAAGTTGGATAATGGCAGACTCAAGAATATTTCTATTAACAATGTTGCTAGAGTGGAATAAAACTGAAGCATTATTCCAATCAATACAGGGGATAACTCTGACAAATGGACAAAAAGGGCACTGGACAACTGTCCTGTTCTAACGGAATATTGATGCTGTTTTATACGTGTGTGCAAATCCTTTCCCGTCTTACCTATGTAAAAGGAATCACATTGTTTACAACCAATTTTATAGATAATGCCTGAATTTTGGTAGGGCTATTTTTTACTATGATATTTTTCACAATATTGTTATATGAAAAATACTACATTAATATCCAAAGTTGAAGTACATTAGCAATGCCTAAAAAGCCGGGAAAAATGGAAGTACTAAAATATTTTTTTACAAAGTACGAGTGTTATTATTGACACGATAAAAAGTTCGTTTTGCCTTGTTGAGACAAGATTCCATAAACGCAGATGGATAACACAGATCACTTCCAATACCGTTGATTTTTTCCAATTCGGCATCGATGTATTTCGGACTGGCGATCCTAAGGGCGCGGAGAAACATTGATGAAAAAAATGGCCTTCTTAGTGGGGTTGTCATGTCCCGAGTAAAAGTGTACGTAGGACAAATTGTTTGTTGTTTTCCGATAGATACTAAACTTAAAACCTGGGCTTTCCCTATGTACACGCACATCCAAAAATGGGATTGAATTGTCTTGTTCCACTTCTAAAGTAAACTTAATGGAGGGGACTTGATCATTTAACTGAAGGAGGAAGTTATCCAGGTCACGATTCATGGGCCAGATACACAAAATATCGTCGACTTACCGCAACCAAGGGATGCCAACCCCCAGGATTCTCGGAATGTAAGTAATTTCGAAAAACTCCATATAAATATTGGAGAGGAGGGGCGATAAGGGGTTGCCCATGGCCATCCCAAACACTTGTTGATAATACTCGTTATTGAAAGTGAATTTACACTCTTTGATGCAAAGCTTAATAAGTTCCAAAACAATGTGTGAAGGTAGTGGCAGGTCATACTTATGTAATTCTTGGGAGAGAAAGTCAAGCATATCATCAATCGGCACTTTTGTAAACAATGAACAAACGTCAAAACTGATCAATCTATCGTTAGTTTCAGTACGTGCATTATTCAATTTTTCAGTAAGATCCATGGAATTTTTTACAGATTTCCAGTATAAATTTGTATTTTTATAATTCATTTGATCTTGTGCTAAAAATCGATATTTTTCCTTACAAATCTGTATGCCTCTTTGTTAATCCTTTAATTTTTAATTTTTATTTTTACTTCTCTGTTTATTGCATATATATATATATATATATATATGTGTGTGTGTGTGTGTGTGTAGATATGTATGTATATATATATATATATATATATATATGTATGTTTGTGTGTATGTATGTTATTTATTTATTTTTTTTTTTCTTTCTGTAACCTATATATAGGCCGTAACCTTTTTTGTACTTCAGTGTTCCTGAGGATGTCATTAGACGAAAGCGCTTGAGCACCTTTTTGTGTTTCCTTTCCTTCGTGGTTTTATTCATCATATATATATATATATATATATATATATTAGTGATGTAGGTCACATCCGCATCCGCATCCGCGGAACATCCGCACATTTTCTTGCATCCGCATCCGCGTCCGCATCCGCACTTTGGACTGCGGATGTCGTGCGGATGTGGACCGTTGAGATAAAACGTCATTAATAAGCGGAAATTATCAAATTCTACTATATTAATAGAACTAGTTCATTGTGCGCAAAAGTGATGCAAGCGACAAGACGAGAGGCTGTTCTTGTATGAAGTTACTCTCTCGCAACCTACTTAGATCCACGTTACAAAGCTAAGTTATTTTCACCTAGTACATTAGAACGAGTTAAATCATCACTTGGCAAAGCAGTTGAAGAGCTTCAATCTCTTGAATCTGTCGCTTCGCCACCCACCAAAAGAATAAAAGTTTCAGTGACAGAACCAACACCTTCAACAAGCAAATCTATCACAGAATCTGTCTCTCAGTTTCTTGAGTCAAGCAGCAATGACGAGACCTACGCGATGTCAAAAGATGTAGTAAAAATGATCGAGAGCTATCACCAAGAAAAACGCCTGGCTGCATGTGACAATCCTATTAGTTGGTGGAAAAATACGCAGAATATCTATCATACTTGAGTAAACTTGCAAGGAAACATTTAGCCTGTCCTCCAACAAACGTACCAAGCGAGAGATTATTTAGCAGTGCTGGATTAATATATGATGAAAAGAGAAACAGACTGGCAGCAGAAAAGGCAGAAAAGTTAATGTTCCTTAAGCATAACCTTCCTATAATTAAGTTTGAACATTAAACGATGAAGATCTTAGTTTACTTTATTTTAATTACTCATTTATAAATATGCCTAATAAAACTTTAAACTTATAAATAGTTATCAAGCTAATTAAAGATCTCTTTCTATAAGGGTGGAGGTTGGGGAAAGAGGTCGGTGGGGTGCATTTGAGTTGGGTTCACGTCCCGCATCCTGGTAACACAATTATGGTTTCTAATTGTGGCTGAAACTCAACAAAATATAACGAATTTATTTGCAGACGAATTCACTAATTGATTTCTATATTAGTTAGATGTTTGATATTATTTTATATGTTCAGAGAAAAGTACAGCAATTATTGTACAATTAATCAATTATACTACATTATAGCTACAGCTCTCTCTATATAATAACTTATTATATACGTTAAACACAACAAATCTCGAATATATCCTAAAAAATAACGAAAATGTAGACATCCGCATCCGCATCATCGCGGATGTTGAAATCAAACATCCGCATCCGCATCCGCGGATGTGAAAAAAATGACATCCGCTACATCACTAATATATATATATATATTTATTTATTTATTTATGTATATATTAAGATAACAGCTTAAAGTAACTCTTTAGTAACTATTACACTGAACAAAGATGAAGTAATTATCAGTAAGAATAATACAATTTTTGGAACAAGAATCTTTAACGATTTTTTCATAAATTTTGTTGTAAATAACAGCCTCAAAATTAATTTCAATGATGGAGAGAAAGTTATGCTCATGAGTAAGGTAATAATAGTAATAGTAATAATAATAATAATAATAATAATAATAATAATTAATAATAATAATAATGATAATAATAATAATAATAGGAATTGTTTAACTTTCTTCGTAACGGCAATGGTCGTTGGATGGAAGGGACCAACAGCTTTATGTAGAATTATCGCGCTCCATCATCTGAACGCAGTGAGAGGACGGTCATCCATCCAACTACTGATCAAACCCAACGTTGCTATCCTCGCTGATTTAATCATGAAAGCATAAAAATTACGGATCACCTGAAGAGCAGGGCCCCCAGCCTTCTTTAGTTAGCCTTATAAGGCTAACTAACGAAAATATCACGACCTAACCTAACCAATCGTTAGGTTAACTGTACGCCCTTGACGATTGGTTAGGTTAGGTCGTGATATTTTCGTTAGTTAGCCTTATAAAGCTAGCTAAAGAAGGCTGGGGGCCCTGATCTTCAGATGATCCAAAATTACTAATTGGAAATATCGTTTTTATTTGGATATTTTATAGTTTAACGTAATAATGATAGAATTTAAAAAAACAAAGACCAATCATTACTAATTAGTAATTTTTTATGCTTTTTAGAACCTCTGTTTTTCTGCGAATATTTTTCCAAAACTCTACATTTCTTTGTTCCCATATAACTTTAATTATGCTAAAATCTTCCAATATTCACTTATAATTATGAATTTTTGTAATCTTTCTGTTATCAGAATTAAGGTGGGATGCTGATAAGACGATTATGTTCTTGTTTTTCTTTCTGTGAAGAAATTTACCTTCGATAAAGTTTTCCCAGATTAGGTTTTTCTCCCACTATTTTTTAATCTATCATTTAGCGTAGAATTATAGTTTAGAATCTAGTTTATAGTTCTAGAATCTAGAATTATAGTTTATTAATCTAGTATTATCTAGCTGTAGTTTAGAATTATAGCATACCATTACAGTTTTAGATGAACCTCGATAGTGTGTTAATAAACCTGAAAGTGCTAATAATAAAACTCGGTGAAGAGGGTTAGAAATTGGCACAGTGCTTAGGTCAACTAATGCGGCTAACTGCGCTAATTGCTGGATTGTTATTAACCAGTCGAACCCCGACCTCAGTGTCCCCATTACGCTTATAGGGAAATGGTATTATCCACCGAGCTACGTACGGGCACTCGCACACGAAAGTGTTTTGTTCAAAATTCCTCAATTTTCCATGTGGTTAATGTAAGAAATAAGTATTTAAGCATTTTTCAATTGCAATATGCATTGAAACAGCTTATTAAATTATTGTTATTATAAATTATAAGTGAATTATTATGAATTAATAAAGTGAAAAAAATATTTTGCAGTATTTTTACGTGTTCAAGATTTTGAAAGATTTTGAAATTCAGATTTTGGGGAAAACTATAAAAATTTCCTTTCGACAAATGAATTATAATTATCTCTTTAAAGATCCGATTATTGTTCAGTATGAAGACTTCAGTGAACATTTTGGGGAGAAGTGTCTTTACTGATAATAAAAGAATAACGTCAGCAATTTCCTGTACGAAAATGTTATAATATGGAAAACCGTCAATATTAACATGATTCGTAAAAAGAAAATCATGTTTTGGAGATAATGCATTCGCTCGCTTACGTAACTATCTGGTGAGTGGCAGAACTGGTAAATTTTTATCTTCCCAAAGGTTTCCACGCTCTCACAGGTAATGAAAATGGGTTTCCTCCTCACATGAGCTAATAAAATATTTCAGGCGTTCGGTAAAGAAAAAATATCTCTTTACAGAAAAAGAAAAATCTTAAAATTCTCACACTTTTCAGTAACATTTTTTTTCTTTCCTGAGCAATCCAGCTTTTGATTACATTTTTGCTTTCCTGAGAATTTACTCTCAAAACTGATGTCAAAGAAATTGGCTTTGCTTTTTTTTTATGGATTCATGGATTCTCGTTTCAAAATCTATTCATACATGTTATATATATATATATATATATATATATATATATATATATATATATATAAAACCCACTAACGTGCGCGCGCACGCACACACACACACACACACACACACACACACACACACACATTTCTCCATATGTTTTCTGCAGTTTGTGTTGTACATATATTTCCAAGGGAAATGTTATACATAGTTTGAATACAATAATTCAGATGCCTGTACGGAGTCTTAGAAAAACGAGTTACGATTCGCATACTAAAGGTAAAGAATCCTGTTTGAATGTATGAATTTTACATGATTGTTCTGTAAGGTTTATAGGATTTATAAGGTACTCTGCAATAACTGTTGAGGAAAGAAATGCGCCGATAAAAGTAAGATTTTCAAAGAAAATTATTAATAAGTAATTTTTAGAACTTTTTTTGGGGGGAGGGGAGCATTATATTCTTTTCGGGAAATTTCATCTCCAAGTTCTTTACCAATATTTATCAATTTATCAATATTTTTACGATAAGATTTTTTTTTAAACTAACAGTCTATCTTGTCTGTATTTTAAATGCTTTAATAAGTAGACTAACTCTAGTCAAATTTTTAATTTTAATTCTAATAATTACAGCTTTAATCCTCGTTCTATTTTAATTCTTATATAGCTATTGTTATTTTAATTCCACTTTAATTCCACCAATTACACTGGGGAACAAATTTCAACTTTTTGTCTACTGAATTAGATTTGACAGTTAGTTCTAGGTAATTTGGGTGCGCTGAGCACGAATTTTTACTCGGTTTTGCTCTATCAGGTCCTGATTTTGCTCAACACCCCTCCTCTTTCGTCGTATTCATAAAAAGGTTTTTTTCTCAATACTCGCTAAGTCTTTTTGCAGTTACACATTATGCAACTAGGTTTTTATCTAGGTATTTGTACCTATTGTTATGGTATTGTTGTATTATGTATATTTTTATATGTAACACCCTAAAAATATTTTTAATTTTGTCATTTTTAACCCATTTTAATATTAGTAAATTAAGCTAAAAATATCATAGAATTCTAAAATTTTCTCGAGCGTTCCTGTTCTCTGTAGAGTATTCTAGAGGGACAATTAAAATATATAAAAGCGACTCGTTTCCAGAGTTAATCAGTCAATTCAATCAGTCAGTCAGTCAGTCAGTCAGTTGAGTTAGTTAATTAAGTTTGGGCATTAACATAATTTTGAATGGCATATGATTTAGTGAGTAATTTTGTCATCGTGATTTAATATAGTTGATTTAATTAGACGTAATTTATATTGTACCTACTCATCCGTGTTTCTAGTTTAATTTCATAGATTGTAAGTACCTATTTCATAATAAGTACCAATTTAAACTAATTTTTGTGTTTATATTTCAGATTTTCTTAAATTTATATGAATTAAGGGCTTTAAATACCTTTACAAATTGGCAGAACAATCAAGCAGTATGTCATCAAGCACTAGAAAGTTCAAATGCAAAAACAACCCTGATTCCTTCTGTTATATATGTGGAAATTTTACACTTCCACATCAACGAGCAAATATAACTGACTTCGTAAAAAGAGCTTACTTAGCTTATTTTGGCATAAAACTGGGGGACCAAGATAAATCGTGGGCTCCACATAAAGCCTGCACTATATGCATTGAAAGACTGCGACATTGGACGAAGGGTTCGGATTCAAAAATACCTTTTGGAGTTCCGATGGTAAGTTTATGATTTCATAAAACTACGTAATTTAATCACTAGTATACTGTAACTTACCTAAATGTAATTGTAACTTAGGTACATAAACAAAAATTTACAGAAAATGTTTATAAGAATCTCAAATATTGCATAAGGTTGAAACACATAGAAATGTTAAATGTTTGGGTGATAACTTTTGATAAAATTCATAAAAACAAGTCTCTCGTCGCTTTTGTTAACGCTTTACAATTTTTTTTCCATATCAGGTGTGGCGAGAGCCTACTAACCACGAGACCGATTGCTACCTTTGCTTTGTCAAGACTTCGGGCTTCACTAAGAAAAATAAACATTGTATCGAGTACCCAAATTTCGACACCGCGATACGACCTGTGCTACATTCAAATGAGATCCCCATTCCAAAATTTAAGGGTCTGCCAACTCAAGAATTAGTTGAAGATGTTCCTGAAAATATTGTTATGCACTTTGAGGAGTCAGACACCGATTTTGACCCCAGCGTATTTGAAAGTCAAAACGATCCGCAAAAGTTTAACCAGGCCGAGTTGAATGATCTTGTAAGGGATCTAAATTTGCCAAAAAAGGCTGCGGAAATTTTAGCTTCAAGACTTAAAGAGAAAAACTTGCTTACTTCAAACACATACATTTCATTTTACAGAAAAAGAGAAGAAGAACTTGTTAAATATTTTAGAACAGAGGATAGTTTAGTATATTGCTGCGACATAGTTGGTTTGTTAAAGAAGATGGGGGTTGAGTCTTACGATGCAAATGATTGGCGCTTGTTTTTAGACAGTTCGAAAAGAAGTCTTAAGTGTGTTGTTGCATAATGGCAATCTATACGGCTCGATACCGATTAGGCACTCAACAAAATTAAAAGAAAAGTATGAACATATAGAAATGGTTTTAAATCTTATCAAATATAGGGAGCACGAGTGGATCATATGTGTTGACTTAAAAATGGTTAATTTTCTGCTAGGACAACAAGGAGGGTATACTAAATATCCCTGCTTCCTTTGCTTATGGGACAGCAGAGCCAAGGAAGAACATTATTTCAAACAAATCTGGCCAGCACGAACATCACTTACTGTCGGAGAAAAAAACGTAATTAATCCACCTTTAGTGAGCAGAGATAAAATCATATTTCCTCCTCTGCATAAAAAGGCCTCATTAAACAATATGTAAAAGCTTTAGATACGAACGGCGAGTGTTTCAAATACATAACTTCAAAATTTCCAAGTTTAAGTTATGAAAAAATCAAGGCGGGAATTTTCGACGGTCCACAAATAAGAACAATGATTAAAGACAGCAATTTTCCTAATGTCATGAATGAACGCGAAAAAAATGGCTGGTTCTCATTCGTGGACTTGATAGAAAACTTTTTAGGCAATTATAGGGCAGATAACTACGAAGAAATCGTAAAAAAACTTTTAAGGGACTACAAAGAGTTAGGTTGCAATATGAGCATAAAAATGCATTTTTTGAATAGCCATCTTGACCAATTTCCAAGTAATTTAGGTGATGTAAGTGACGAACAAGGGGAGAGATTCCACCAAGATATAAAAATTATGGAGGAACGGTACCAAGGCCGCTGGGATTCCCACATGATGGCTGATTACTGCTGGTGCTTGAAAAGAGACCTGCCATCAACAAGCAAATACGCTAGAAAGTCTTACAAAAGAAATGTTTGCCACAGTGAAAGCTTCATATCTGTTTGTTTTTTTATTTTAAGTCATTTCTATCGTTATAATGTAATTTTACTGTAGTTTGAACTGCTTGTATTCATGAAACTTGAAAAAAAAATTTAACACATGACTTAATTTTTTAGTCCTAATTTGAAAAATCTGGAAAATGGCACATAGGCTGTCGACAAGAATCAGGACCTGATAGAGCCAAACCGAGTTGAAATTCGTATTCAGCGCACCCAAATTACCTAGAATCAAGTGTCAGATATCATTCAATAAAATACGTGTTGCCCAGTGTTATAATTCCAAATGGCATTCTCGTAGAGAAAAAGATACTTAAATACAATATTTGCCTTAACAGGGTGAAACCAAAATATATAATACTTTGAATGCCGTAATTTCGTTGACATGGAAAGACAAACCCTTTGACAGCCACTAATTCCATTGTAAACATGTAAACATTTATTGAACAGGTGAGATCCTAATTATGGACAGGTCACTTTCAAAATTTCGTCGAAATAAGATTTTTTTTTTATTTATAAATTTTCCACGGTGTGTGCATTTATTCCAATTCACGCGATGATAAAGAGTGACATTCAGTCAGATAGCGTAATAATGGAGAAGCGGGATGCGATGTATTTTCAATGGCGAATTGTCTATTTCTAGGATTATTTTAACTCTCTCATTAATCATAATATAAGCCGCTTAGCATTTATTCAGTCGATTTTAAAGGTATTCTAAGAATCATCTCATGAACAATACTAAAAAATGATTTGTTCCTAATTAGGGATAATTCCTAATTAAACATACAGTGTGTCCGTAAAGTCATGGTGGGATTTTAAATAGCTATATTATTGCAACGAAACATGATAATGAGATGAAAAAAAGGCAAATTGAAGAACAATTCTAAAAGAATAACTTTATTAACGTAGTTCGATATGGGCTCCTCTGGTAGCCCTGCAGACATCTAGGCGGTGATGTGTGTCCGTAAAGTCATGGTGGGATTTTAAATAGCTATATTATTGCAACGAAACATGATAATGAGATGAAACAATGCCAAATTTAAGAACAACTCTCAAAGTTGTATCTTGTAGTTAGTCTAGGCTAAGCTTAACCTTTATCTCGTAGTTAGTCTAGGCTGTCCAGTGTCCACATGCTTATGTTGAACATGAGCGTAATAGCCCGAAAGTTAATGTGTGGTGTGCTCTAGCACGAGATCGAGTGATTGGCCCATTTTTCTTCGCGGAACCCACTGTGACGTCACACAACTACCTCGCTATGTTGGAACATTTTGCAGTACCCAAATTTATTGACAATAATGTCATCTTTCAGCAAGATGGTGCTCCTCCGCACTATGCCAACGTTGTTCGAGAATTCCTTAATGAAACATTTCCACAGAGATGGATAGGAAGAGGAGGATGGAAGCCATGGCCTCCACGCTCTCCGGACCTGACACCTTTGGACTTTTATTTGTGGGGTTACGTCAAGCAAAGCGTGTACAGTGTACCCATTAGGGATATTCATCACTTGCACGAGCGAATCACGGAAGCTATCGCATCCGTCACTCCTGATGTTCTTGGGCGTGTGTGGCTGGAATTGAATCACCGCCTAGATGTCTGCAGGGCTACCAGAGGAGCCCATATCGAACAACGTTAAATAAAGTTATTCTTTTAGAGTTGTTCTTCAATTTGCCTTTTTTTCATCTCATTATCATGTTTCGTTGCAATAATATAGCTATTTAAAGTCCCACCATGACTTTACGGACACACTGTATATTAGTCCACTTTTTTACCTAATTTTTCCATCTCTCTCTCTCTCTCTCTCTCTCTTGTAGGGCTGATTTCGAGGGATTAGATTCTCACCAAGCTGATTTCGAGGGATTAGATTTTCGCCGAGCTGATTTCGAAAGATTAAAGATAGTTTTATTCCTATAAATTTGCCTGATAGCGATGACATTGAAGAGCTTTTGAATTTCTTTAAATGTCCTTTTCGGACTATACGGAGTACTTTATTCCCTTTAAGATAGATTAAATTACTCCAAAGTTGATCTGAAGTGGTTCATCAAAGAAATTAGCCCTGTTGTGAAGGTAAAAGAAAAAGGGTAGTATATTAATTAATGAAAAAGGACAGGCGAATATAAGCATTAACAAAACTTTTAGACCTGCGTGCGAGATAAGGGTAAAAAGATTCATTAGAGAAGTTAAGTGCGGAGAAGAAGTCAAGGTCACGTCTCAAGTAAAATTAATCTGAAGAAATTCTTCGCTCAGGTAAACAGTAGAAAGCATATTAAGGATAGTCAGATAGGTCTGCTTAGAGATTAAAATTGGGTTATTTACTTTCACAATAAACGTGTAGCTAATGTACTAAATAACTTTTAGTCCACTTACTTCAATAGGGAGGATACTAGCATTGCTTCTAAAGTCGTGAAAACTAGAATTCCTTTTAGATGAAATAGATGGTTCGCGGGAGGAGAGTCTGAAAGAAATTAAAAAATGTAAACTTTTAATCACTGGATCACGAGGAGTTTAGGTTTACAGTTCTAAAATGTCTTAAAAAATTGTACAGTAGACTTGCTACAGGTTTTAAGAAGTCGCTATATAGCACAATAAAGTTCCTAGTGACTGGAAATTAAATAACATTAAACTTATTTTCAAAAAAGGATAAAGCAGAACTTTTTTGCTCTCCTATTGGTCTAACATCGGTCGTGGACAAACGTCTTGAGTCATTTACAATAACTAGAACAGCAAATGATTTTGAAGTTGATGACTTATTGTCGATTCACAATACAGACTCCATTGGAATAGGTCCTGTATCGCAAACTTATTAAAACTTTACCATAATACTGTAAATTCACTAAACCAATAACACTGGTATGCATCAATTTTGCTGTCAAGGGTTTTGTAAGTGATTCTTATAGAGCTTTTCCTGCTGATTTCGAATCTGCAATCCGTTTTTCTCAATCAGCTCAGGTTATCCGGCTATGGCCTCATAAGTAAAATATAATTTTTCGTGATTTTGTCAAAGCGGAATTGGAACAGTAACATCTATCATCACTTGTTTCACTTGTATAATATCCTTTTTTACTTTTCAGGCACATAGATAAAATATTCATAATGAATAGAGCGTGTAAAAATGATCCTAATAGATTCTGCTACATATGTGGGACGGTTACCATGCCAATAACCAGTCCCAATCACTAAATTTGTGAAGACAATGTATAGAGCATACTTTGGAATTAAGCTAGGGACCAGGACAAAATTTCGCCCCTCATATGTGCTGCAAGACGGCATTGAAAATTTGAGAAGATGGAGCAAAGGCAGAGCGAAATCTTTGCCTTTTGGAATTCCCATAATTTGGAGAGAAGGAAAGGATCACGTGACAGATTGCTATTTCTGCATGACAAACCTCCAAGGTGGGCTTATAAATTTATTTTTCCTAAATATTTTGAAATCCTCGTATGAAACTTGACATAATATTCACCATAATGTAATATTCACCATATATAGCATAATATTCACCATAATGGTAATCATACATTTACATATACATATTGTTATAGAAAATACATTTACACATACATATTGTTATACAAGTTACATTTACATATACAATGATTGTATATTTTCTTTCTTTTTCATTCATATTGTCCCCGAAGGGACAATATGAATGAAAAAGAAAGAAAATACAGACTCCATCGACCTATTTCATATCTTACAGACCGCAGCCTTCCCTCACGAGCCGCCACTGTCTGAATGCTTCTTCTATTTCATATGCAAGTTTTATATCCATGTTTCTGTGTTTCTATTTTCAGGAGTTAACAAGAAGAATAAACACATTGTTGTATACCCTGACATTCCTTCTGCTATGAGGCCTGTACCCCATGGTTCTGGAATTCCAATACCCGACCCACCTCAAACCCTGGACTTCGATGATTCTGATGATGAATCAATGACCAATGCCAATGACCAGTCCCAGTCGTATATACACCTCAAAATACCGCTTCAAATGAGCCGAGGCCTCTCAACCAGGCCAAACTTAATGATCTTACCAGGGATTTAGGACTTTCCAAATTAGCTGCCGAGATCTTGGGCTCACGACTTCGAGAGGACAACTTGCTGGCTCCGGGAACAACATTCTCCTGGTATAGGAAACGAGAGGAAGAATTCCGCAAGTTTTTTGCAGTGCACGAAAATACCTCTTCCTTAGTGTACTGCTGCAATCGAACGCATCAGAATGGAAGCTATTTATAGACTCGTCTAAACGAAGTTTGAAAGCAGTACTTCTCAACATTGGGAATAGGGTTGCATCAGTCCCTGTAGCACATTCCGTACAACTTACTGAGAGCTACGATAACATGAAATTTTACTGGATGCTCTCGTATACGACCAACATAACTGGAGGATCTGTGGAGATTTGAAGGTAATACTAATATCATAAGTAAACTATTGCTATTGACTATGTTGTTTTTCAAAGGTTATTTGAGAGCGTATAAGAACACTTAACTTCCCCACAGAAGTGATACAGTCCAATGCATAGATTTTTTTATCTGATAGAACAAATTCTCTAAATTCTTTAAATATTTTCATTTTTTTTCAGATTGTGGCATTTGTATTGGGAATGTAAGGGGGATACACGAAATACCCATGTTTCCTCTGCAAATGGGATAGCCGAGCGGATGAGAAGCACTATGCACAGCGTGAATGGGCATCCAGAGAGAATTTTGAACCTGGGTCGCATAATGTCGTTTCAGTGCCCCTTGTACCACCAACAAAAATTTTGCTCCCACCACTTCATATTAAGCTGGGCTTGATGAAAAATTTCATCAAATCAATGAATAAGGAGGGTTCAGCATTCCGATATCTCGAGAGTAAATTTCCTCATATATCTGATGCTAAACTAAATGCTGGGGTTTTTGATGGTCCTCAAATTCGAACTTTGATCAAGGATACTCAGTTCGAAAACGCAATGACTCCAACTGAGAAGATGCCTGGCAGGCATTCAAATCAGTTGTCACTGATTTTCTTGGCAAGCGTAGAAGTCCAGAATACGAGTCCTTTGTCGAAAACTTGATGGAAGCTTTCAAAGCTCATGGGTCGCGCATGTCCATAAAAATGCACTTTTTGTGGTCCCACTTGGACTATTTTCCTGAAAATTGCGGGGATTATAGTGAGGAACAGGGTGAACGATTTCACCAAGATATCAAAATAATGGAAGAGAGGTACCAGGGAAACTGGGATATCAATATGCTGGCGGACTATTGCTGGTGTTTGAAGCGAGACGTGCCCGAAGAAAAACACAGACGGAAAGCCAAAAAAACTTCCTTCCTTCCTCAATAAACTTTTTTCCATATTCATTGTATGAATAAAAGTATTTATTCACACAATGTTTTCATTTTTCACGAGTGTTCTTATAATATTACTCGTATCTACAGTGTTTAAGCTAAAAAAATCAATAATTTGGGGATAAAATTGGACTTATAATAAATGGCCAATAGAGAAAAAACCTGACCTGATTGAGGAAAACCAATGTCATTTTCGAATTCAGCATGGTCGAATTATATAATATGAGTTGAAAAAACCCTCACAGCAGACAAAAAAATTTCATATGCATACCAGTGTAATAGATCTAGGGCAGTGGTTCCCAACCTTTTTGTATTTTTAACCAAAACCCAATTCTAATTCAGCTCCATTACCCAATCATTAGATATTATTTTTTATAATTTCTAGATTATCAGTATTATTTGGATCACTGTAGATCAGGGCCACCAGCCTTCTTTAGTTAGCCTTATAAGGCTAACTAACGAAGTATCACGACCTAACTTAACCAATCGTTAGGTCAATTGTACGTCCTTGACGAGTGGTTAGGTTAGGTCGTGATATTTTCGTTAGTTAACTTTATAAAGCTAACTAAAGAAGACTGGGGGCCCTGATCTTCAGGTGATCGTATTATTTCTTATAACTTCTGGATCGCGTGTCATTACCCCGACAAAATACTTGTCATTACTCCAGTTGGGTAATTTACCCCTAGGTTGGGAACAAGTGATCTAGGTCAATTTACACAATTTACACGAAATATCGACTATACACCACCACCGAAAACATACAAAACAAATATCTTTCGGTGTCTTCATTTTTCACAAAAGAATAAATTGTTGCCTGAGGAAATAGTAGTTCCATAAATATGCTTAAAGTAGAGTAAGTAAGGTTTCAAATATACTGGTTTAATATTTACCTTTAAATAAATGAATCTTCTCTAAGGGATATTTTAATATTCTATGCTTCTCTATATTAAAATTTCCCCTTGCACTCTCTCGTTCCTTTAGGGCGTTTCTTTCTTCCTTTATTCCGAAACTCGAATAGGGGAGGAGGAAGGAATATAGGAAGAGGGAGAGAGCTTCTTGTTTTTCTACCTTGTATCCTCTCTGAATACGTTCGCCGTATTACTTACTGTAAAGAAAAGGGAAGTTGCTCCATTTGAAACGATTATGGAAAGAATTATTGGTAAAGCGAGTGGTCCATTTTTATTTTCTGGGCCGATTTTGGACCAATTATATTTTTAAACGTCGATGTAATTGATTCAAAATCGATCAAGAAGGAAAGTTGCTTCAACTATTTCCATGATGAGCCATTCGTTTTACAAAAAAACAAATTGTTCCATAATCCGTCCATCAAATGGAACAATTAAAGTTTTAGAAAAAGTGTTCTGTTTGGAAGTCACCTCGAAATGGGTTGTAAATCCTTTGTGATTCTCTTTAATCCTTGTAACTCCTTGTAACTCTCTCTCTCTCTCTCTCTCTCTCTCTCTCTCTCTCTCTCTCTCTCTCTCTCTCTATCTATTTACCTAATTTATTCTCTCTTTATCTCTTTTAGTTATAACACTCTCTGTTAGCTGCCCCAAAGAACGAAGGGCCTTTTGAACCTTATTCTACAATCATCTACGATGTAAATGAAAGAAATTTCATGAATATTTCGATAAAACACATTAACCGTAATTGAAGTCCTAATTTTGATGTTAAATAAATCCCATTTTTAATTCTCATTTCAAAACTAAAATGGTATCAGTAAGTTGTCTAATTACGCGTACGGAGTTAATGCCACATACAGAGGGTAGCCAAAAGTAAATAGACACCACGATGCTTGTGCTTAAGACAAATGGCAAATCTCAACAAAGGAATGCCAGAACGTGCGTGTGTCACCTTTACATAATACAAAGGGAAAAACAATACGATTCTAAATATATTGATTCGATAAATGTTAGTAGTTATTCACTTTTACTATCAACTCAAAAACTATGGAAAAACCGAAGGTGTCTATTTCCTTTTGTAAACCCTCTGTATATATATATGGGATAGAATTCAAAATGGTCTCCTGAGATCTTTTATGATACACAGACCGTACATAGAACAAGGAACTCTTCTGGGAAAATTAAATCCACTGTAGTCCGAACAAATGATGGTAAATGACAAATACTATAGTTTTTTTTCTTTTTCATGATGTTAGCCCGACGTGGGCAACGGGTCAATCACACAGAGGCTTCACTCACCAGCTATCTGCAAAGCAGATAGGATCCAGCTTTGGGACAGGATCTAGGGTTTAAAACCAAGAACCTCATTATAAGCAAAAAACTCGCTGCATTCACGTCGGACTGAGTACATCAAAGAGAAAGGGGTAACTATTGTATTTTTAGCCAAAAACCAAAACTTAAACCTCAACTGCCACAACTGAGCGTCAACTTTACAAGGCATTTAACATGTCCGTTTCATGATGGGGCATGGGACCATTTACCATTACTTATTGCGACTATAGTGGATTTAACTTTTCAAGAACAGTTCCTCGTTCCATGCACGGTCTGTGTATATCATATATATATATACACACACACACCTTTGGTTAGCTTCCGCCCGAATTGTTCATTCTGACGAAGGTCAAGTTTTTCACTCCACCTTAGACCTACAGTTTAACGTGGAATCCGAACCACGCCCCACCAGCAGCCCAGCATCTTAACCACTAGGCTACCCATGGTACCCATTTATCTACCAACCACTTTCTTTATTGTGTGGAAGGATGACCAGCTGGGTTTTGCTGTGCGCCGGCTCTGTAGTCACCGGGTCTCGAACCCGGGCCGATGGATTCGTAGTCAGCGACGGTACCCACTACACCACCGAGCGCATATATATATATATATATATATATATATATATAATACCGTATATATAATATATATATAATATATATAATATAATATATATATATATATATATATATATATATATATATATATATATATATATATATATATATATGATACACACAGAACGTGCATGGAACAAGGAACTCTTCTGGGATAATTAAATCCACTATAGTCCGAATAAGTAATGGTAAATGACAAATACCATAGTTTTTCTTTTTCATGATGCAAGCCCGACGTGGGCAACGGGTCTCTCGCAAAGAGGTCCCATAAATATAGCTTCCCTCACCAGCTATCTGCAAAGCAGACAGGATCCAGCTTTGGGACATGGATCTATGGTTTAAAGCAGCCTAGCCCCACTACATTTAGAACCTCAATATAAGTAAAAGACTCGTTGCATTCACGTCGGATTGAATAAATCAAAGAAAAAGGGGTAACTATTATATTTTTAGCCAAAACCAAAACTTAAACCTCAACTGGCAGAATTGAGCGAGAGACCCGTTGCCCACGTAGGGCTTGCATCATGAAAAAGAAAAACTATGGTATTTGTCATTTACCATTACTTATTCGGACTATAGTGGATTTAATTATCCCAGAAGAGTTCCTTGTTCCATGCACGGTCTGTGTGTATCATAAAAACTCAGGGAACCATTCTGAGTTTATTCCCATATATATATATATAATATATATATATATATATATATATATATATATATATATATATACATACACTGTATATATAATAATAAACAGGAACACCAGAGAAAAAATAAACATCCTTCAAAGTTTAATAGTACCAACGTTTCGGAATGCACTAATTCCATCTTCAGGGCTAAAACAACAAAGTGCCAAATCACATACAAAATCCAAAATGCTTAACAATTTAAATAAAGTTAAAAATTACAAAAGTAGCTGAGAAAATGTAAAACATTAAAACTAAAAGGTAAATAAGTATGAAGTTAAAAAGTTACAATTATAAAAAGTAGCTAGGAAAAATATAAAATCATTAAAACTGAAAGGTAAATAAATAAAATAAACAAGTACCTTAACCAAAACATAACAGATCTACCGATGATTTAGCAGAATTTAGGTCTGGTTTTATCAAAATTTCTAAATAAACAAAGATTCCATAATTTTGAGCTTAAGGTCAGAGCTTCGGCAGCAAGTACGGCGAAATTAGACTGTGAAATTGGGTGAAATATATGTGTGTGTGTGTGTGTGTGTGTGTGTGTGTGTGTGTGCGTGTGTGTTGTGTGTGTGTGTGTGTATTTTGTTCTTTGAAAACGAAAATTTGATTTTATTAAAAGTTTTTTTAATAAAATTTAGCTTCGAGTCCAAAGTTTTGAATGTACAATTTAAGAGTTTAAGAAATTTTCCTTTACTTTCAAGATTAAATTTTATTTAAATAAGAAGAAAGTGCGTATAATATATTTGTAAAGTTCCTTATGTAATTTGTTCGTATAGATAAAACTTTCGTTACGGTGCGTAAGGTATCCCCAAAAAGACAGATTTATGCGCGAAATATGTTCTGTGGCAGGACTCAAACCCGTTAAATTCATTTCATTCTTGTTTAATTTTCCTGCCTGCTTCTTCATGGTGTTCGTTCTTGCCTTTCGAAAGAATGAAGTAATACTTCTCCCCTTAAACGAATTTGTAACCTTCATCATTTCCTTTGTAAATTACAGGGTACAATATATATATATATATATATATATATATATATATATATATATATATATATATATACACAGTATATATATATATATATATATATATATATATATATATATGAAACTTATTTCACGAAAGTAACACGTGAAAAATATTTATGATGAATAAAACCACGAAGGAAAAGAAACAGAATGGTGCTCAAGCCCTTTCGTCTAATTACATCCTCAGGAACACTGAAGTACATGAAGAGTTACAGCCTATATATAGGTTACAAAAAAAAATATATATACATATATATATATACACATATATATATATATATATATATATATATATATATATACAATAAACGGAGAAATAAAAAAATAAAAATAAAATAAAAAAATAAAATTAAAGGATTGTGGGAGGAGCATACAAATTTGTAAGGAAAAACTACCGATTTTAGCACTTTGCCCGAATCCAACACAAGATCAAATGAATTGTTTCCAACCAATGTTATAGTTAATTAAAAAAAATAATAAATTGAAAAATAAAAATAAAAATAAAACTTGTAAGAGGAGCATACAAATTTATACTGGAAATCTGCCCAGGTTTTAGCACTCTGCCCTTCTTGTCTAAGTCCGATATATATAAAAATAAATTGAAAAATAAAAGTTATTAGAGAAGCATACAAGTTTACTAAAGGTTTAGCACTCTACCCTTCTTGTCTAAATCCGTTCTGAACGAATTCAAAACAACGGGATCGAGTTGAAAAAGACCTTCGCTTATGTTGAAGTTATTTGTAAGTTGGATAATGGCAGACTCAAGAATATTTCTATTAACAATGTTGCTAGAGTGAAACAAAACTGAAGCATTATTCCAATCAATACAGTGGGATAACTCTGACAAATGGACAAAAAGGGCACTGGACGACTGTCCCGTTCTAACGGAATATTGATGCTGTTTTACACGCGTGTGAAAATCCTCGCCCGTCTGACCTATGTAAAAGGAATCACATTGTTTACAACCAATTTTATAGATAATGCCTGATTATTGGTAAGGCTATTTTTTACTATGATATTTTTCACAATATTGTTATATGAAAATACTACATTAATATCCAAAAGTTTAAGTACATTAGCAATGCCTAAAAAGCCCGGGAAAAATGGAAGTACTAAAATATTCTTTGACAAAGTACGAGTGTTATTATTCACACGATAGAACGTTCGTTTTGCCTTGTTGAGACAAGATTCCATAAACGCAGGTGGGTAACACAGATCACTTCCAATACCGTTGATTTTTTTCAATTCGGCATCGATGTATTCCGGACTGGCGTTCCTAAGGGCGTGGAGAAACATTGAATAAAAAATGGCCTGTACGTAGGACAAATTGTTTGTTTTTTCCGATAGATACTAAACTTAAAACCTCGGCTTTCCATATGTACACGCACATCCAAAAACGGGATTGAGTTGTCTTGTTCCACTTCTAAAGTAAACTTAATGGAGGGGACTTGATCATTTAACTGAAGGAGGAAGTCATCCAGGTCACGATTCATGGGCCAGATACACAAAATATCGTCGACGTACCGCAACCATGGGATGCCAACCCCCAGGATTCTCGGAATGTAAGTAATTTCGAAAACTCCATATAAATATTGGAGAGGAGGGGCGACAAGAGGTTGCCCATGGCCATCCCAAAAACTTGTTGATAATACTCGTTATTGAAAGTGAATTTACAGTCTTTGATTCAAAGCTTAATAAGTTCCAAAACAATGTGTGCAGGTAATGTAGTATTTTCATATAACAATATTGTGAAAAATATCATAGTAAAAAATAGCCTTACCAATAATTCAGGCATTATCTATAAAATTGGTTGTAAACAATGTGATTCCTTTTACATAGGTAAGACGGGAAAGGATTTTCACACACGTGTAAAACAGCATCAATATTCCGTTAGAACGGGACAGTCGTCCAGTGCCCTTTTTGTCCATTTGTCAGAGTTATCCCACTGTATTGATTGGAATAATGCTTCAGTTTTGTTTCACTCTAGCAACATTGTTAATAGAAATATTCTTGAGTGCCATTATTCAACTTACAAATAACTTCAACATGAGCAAAGGTCTTTTTCAACTCGATCCCATTGTTTTGAATTCGTTCAGAACGGATTTAGACAAGAAGGGTAGAGTGCTAAACCTTTGGTAAACTTGTATGCTTCTCTAATAACTTTATTTTTCAATTTATTTTTATATATATCGGACTTAGACAAGAAGGGCAGAGTGCTAAAACCTGGGCAGATTTCCAGTATAAATTTGTATGCTCCTCTCACAAGTTTTTTTTTTTATTTTTCAATTTTTTATTTTTTTTAATTAACTATAACATTGGTTGGAAACAATTCATTTGATCTTGTGTTGGATTCGGCAAAGTGCTAAAATCGGTAGTTTTTCCTTACAAATTTGTATGCTCTTCCCACAATCCTTTAATTATTTATTTATTTATTTTTTTTATTTCTCCGTTTATTGTATATATATATATATATATATATATATATATATATATATATTTTTTTTTTGTAACCTATATATAGGCTGTAACTTTTTTATTTACTTCAGTGTTCCTGAGCATGTCATTAGACGAAAGCGCTTGAGCACCATTCTGTGTTTCCTTTCCTTCGTGGTTTTATTCAATATATATATATATATATATATATATATATATATATATATATAAGTTACGTTCGCTTCTATTCGGTGCTATCTTTTGAATCACTTTCCTCCTGCACGGTAAATAGCAACTATTTTGTTGTAGATAATTTCTGGGGTTCAGTTGGGTTAGATTAGGTTAACTTAGGTTAACTTAACCTAAAATAAAATTAGATAAATTAAACCAAAAAACTGGGTGTGTAAAATTTTGAGGTAGTATGAAATAGTAGTAATTTGATTTCGAGTTTTTTAATTAAAATCCTAATGCGTGTGAACTTGAAAAGAAAAAATTATATACGATAAAAAGCGCATTCTCTAAACGTTTTAATGGAACCCATCAGTATCTTAACGCAAGCGTGTGATTAAAATTTTGAAAAAATAAAATACATTATATGTAGGAGCTAATGTAACTTCATTGACCACCGAATTTGGTGATTTAGGAATACGTGCCAATGTGTAAACTCAGTATTGAATTTCGTAACACTTTGTAGTTTAAATATTCTTACCAAGAAACCGTAAAACTGTAAAAGTATGTCATTAAATCTAATATTGCAAATGATAGTTACACGAAATCTTTCTGAGGGAGTTTCAGATGTCGACAAGTGGTACTAAATTCATTATCAGTACTCAAAATAAAGCAGTGATGTTATAGATAACTTCTATTAATACTTCTTTCATTCCAAAACTTTTTAAGATGTTTTGACTCTTTTAGCCATAGCTGTATATAAACAAATGGAACACTTAAAAAAAAAAAAACTGAATCGCCTCTTACGCCAAACTGGAATGAAAAACAAGTTCATTAATCAAAGTACAGTAGTTTTCAATAAATTTCAAATTAATTACTTCAACTTTTGAAGCAGAATTATTTTTAGAAATATATATTATTTTTATATTGAAATATTTGAAAGAAAAATTAAGTTTTTTAATACCTCTTGAAGTGAATTTTTAAAAGTAAAATTTTTCAGTCCGACTCTTCAAAATTATTGTCTTGCAATATTAAAGAAAAAGAAGAAAAAAGAGAAAAATAATATTTTAAAAAATAATGACATGTGAGAAATTAAAATTATTTTTGACGTCTTCCAACAAAGTAATTTAAATTTTTTTTTCATACTTAAAAGAAGTGATATTAATGAAGTAAAATTTTTTTATGCTTTTTAGATAGATAGATAGATAGATAGATAGACAGATAGATTAGATAGATAGATAGACAGGTAGATTAAATAGATAGATAGATAGCTTGATAAATAGGTAGAAAGATAGAATATAGATATAGAAAATAGATAGGGAATATAGAAACGTTTTAAAAGAAGTCAGAATATGAAAATTAAAAACAAAACTCATTACAAAATATTATACAGGGTGGGGCACGGGAATCAAGTGTTTTTTGAATAGCTAGTAATCGGCCATTAGGAATGGGAGGGGCGTGCGGTAGGTAGCATTCCATTCCTGGGTTCATAGCATTTAACTTTAACTAACACTCACCTTTATCTTTCAGGTGCCATCATGGAGCAGTGGACGTTAGAACACCGCATGTTCGCGTATGATCATTTTGTTAGGAGTGGCGAGTCAGTGACAGCAGTTCAGCGTGCGTTTCGCCGCAGATTCAACATTCATCGAAATGACTCTGTTCCCGCTCGTGACACAATCTTACGTTGGGTTAACAATCTTCGAACAGGAGGCTCAATAATGAAAACAAAACCGAAGGGGCCGCAACGCACTGTGCGTACTCCAGAGAACGTTGAAGGGTCAGACAAGCGATGTTGCAAAGCCCAGGCCGCTCTGCTCGGAGACATTCAGCTGCACTCGGAATCAGCAATCGTACTGTTAGACGGATTTTGCATGAAGAATTACATTTTCACCCATACAAGTTAGCGATGGTGCAGGAATTGAATGTAAACGATTGCCCCCAACGACTGAATTTTGCACAGGAAATGCTTGCACTTTATGAGCAGAATGAAAACATGATGGTAGTAATGAGTGATGAAGCCCATTTCCACCTTAATGGGGCCGTCAACAATCAAAACTGTCGGTATTGGGCTGCTGAAAATCCGCGACAACTCCATGAAAAACCGCTGCATAGCCCTAAGGTTACAGTTTGGTGCGCGATGGGAAAGTTTGGCGTCATCGGTCCCTATTTCTTCGAACAAAATGGGGTTACCGTTACCATAACATCTGGCGTTACATTGAGATGGTGAACACCTTTTTCATCCCTGAGTTACGAAGAAGGCGTATTGCTCGTCGACATTTGTGGTTTCAGCAAGATGGGGCCCACGCCACACACCGCCAGAGCGTCAATGGCTGTTCTTCGCCCCCTGTTTCCCAACCATCTCATTTCGAGATTTGGTGACATTGCATGGCCCCCTCGGTCCCCTGACTGTCCACATGTGACTTCTTTCTATGGGAGTACCTCAAGTCACGTGTCTACGAGGACAAGCCCCGTACATTAGATGCATTGAAGGAAGCGATCCGTCAACAAATCATCCAAATCAACAGAGACCTGCTGGGAAGAGTGGAGGCCAATTTTCGAAACGCCTTCAACAATGCGTCGACGGCCAAGGACATCATATGCCAGATATAATTTTCGGTACATGATATTATGACATGAAATGCTATGTTCTTACGAATGTTGTTCTACCAATATATTTTCTTTACAAAAATAAATATCATTTTCCTGATTATTCCAAAAACACTTGGTTCCCGTGCCCCACCCTGTATTAGGGGTAGAAATGAATTATTATTGATACAAAGTTCACAAAGCCCTTTTTTTCTTAATATTTATATGGAATGCCCATAATGATGATCGTGTGAAACGACGTGATCCGTCGTAATAGTAATCTTGCATGCAATAATGCATTGTATTCCCTCATCTATTGCAAAGAGAGATATAAACAATATTTATTTATCGGATTTGTTCATGTTTATTGAGAAAGTGTTTTAATTTTTTATATAAATTATTATAGAGGAAAAAATGGTATACTTACTGAATTGGAAACTTATTTGGCAGCTATGAACACTATCGTATAGGGAAGAAGTATTATTCATGGAAGGCCAGCGATTAAGACAGCGTTCAGGCCATTTTAATGCGCCCAGTTGCGCAGGATCAGAAATTGTCACAGCGCTTAGACCAGACTAATGCGACCCATTGCGCTAATTCCTGGATTACACTGGGAACAAATTTTAACTTTTCTTTTGTTTCTTGGACGTGAACAGGTCGGTCTTATAGGATTTTTTCCGCTGATTCCAAATATAGCCGTAGAATTTCTCTATCACCCAAGGTTACTGAGAAATTTGTATTTTAATATTTATTCAAAAAGTGTATAGAAGTTAGTAAAAATACTTCATAAAAATTATATTAGTGGCAGATTGGCATTTAAAATATTCTTCTTCAAACTTCTTTGTCACTGATTTCTCTTGTAGTTTTCATTAGGAGCTTCTCGCATCAATGTCCAGCAGTAATCAGCTAACATTGCCGGATCCCACCTCCCTTGGTAGCGTTTCTCCATAGTAGCTATATCTTGGTGGAACCTTTCTCCATGCTCATCGCTTACGTTGCCGAGGTTTTCAGGGAAGAAATCTAAATGGGAGTGCAAGAAATGGATTTTTAGTGACATATTACATCCCAATAACCTATATGCTTCAATCATGTCCTGCACTATTTTTTCATAGTTAGAGGCTTTGATGTTCCCTAGAAAATTTGTGACAACATTCTTCATGGCCTCCCATGCCACTTTTTTTTCCTCTCAAGGCATCATCAAACTTTTGATCTTTCATGAGCTCTCTGATTTGGGGACCAACAAAGATCCCTTCTTTTATCTTTGCATCGCTAAGTCGTGAAAACTTTTTCTTCAAATATTTGAATGCCTCATCTTCTTTGTTCATTGCTTGACAAAATTTTCATGATGCCAAATTTGATTTGAAGTGGCGGTAAGTATATTTTCTTTGGGTCAACTAAGGGTTCATGAGAACACATTCTTCAGTCCTGGGATACATTTTTGACGAAGTGGCCAATCCTTTACAAAATAATGCGAATCTCTGGCTTTGCTGTCCATTCACAAAGGAAGCAGCAGAACTTCGTATAACCGAGCTGCATTCCCAGAAGAAGCGCGACGACTTTTAAATCCCCACATATATACCAACGAAACTGGTCATAATTAATCTGCTGAAGGATGAGTTTCATATTTTCGTAAGATTCCTTCATGTGGACAGCGTGCCCTACAGGAATGGAAGGGTATTTATTTCCATTGTGAAGTAGTACAACCTTGAGGCTTAGCTTCGAAGAGTCAATAAATAAACGCCAATCTTCAGATTTGTGCTCATGACCGAGAGCTAACAGCAGTCCATTTACATTATTACAGTAGCATAAACCACCTGACGAGGAGAAATACTGCATCAGATCTTTTTGGCGAGTGCGGAACGCCGATATGCTTGTATCTTTTGCCAGCAAATTCCATTCACGTAACCTGGATCCCAATAATTCCGCTTTCTTTTTCGGAAGGTCCAAATCTCTCACGAGATCATTCAGCATAACCTGCGTTATCATACGTGATTTATTTGATTCAGGTTGCTGAAAGTCTGTATCTTAGTGTCATCAATTTCCATTGGTTCAACTTCAGACTCTTCATCCAGTGTCCATGACTTTGGGGGAGTTGGAATTGGGTTATCATCATCATGTAGTACTGGTCTCATGGCAGATGCAAGATTTGGGTATTGAATTTTATGTTTATTTTTGGCAGAGAATCCTGAAACATTAGTCATACAAAAATAGCAATCCATTAGATGATCTTTGGGCTCTCTCCAAATCATTGGTATGGCAAATGGCATAGATTTGCGGGTACCTTTAATCCAACCCCTAAGAGTGATGGCACAGGAAATGCATGAGATATGAGGTGCCCAGGATTTGTCTTGGTCGCCTACCTTACATCCAAAATAAGTTCGTAAGCCTTCTTCACGAGGGGGTCATTGTCTTCCTCTGTGCCATTATGGTCAGTTCTCCACATACGTAGCAAATGTATCTCTGGGATTAATACAGTTCGATTCATGCTGGCGGAAAATTATTGAAATCACGGAAAACTTTTTGGAATGAAAATTTTTAAAATTGAGCAAAACTTGAAAAAAATGTCTTTCTTTTTATTAAAAATCTGTTTGTTTAAATAGCTATATTTTTTTAATGCAAAAAATACTATTAAATATAGTTAACCTGGAAAAAAAAGAAAGTAAAATTAAATTAGTACACTTAATTTTAACTAATATTTTGGGAAAACTCTGAGTAAATGGAAATATTATTTTCACGAAAACTATGGGTGATAGAAAAATTCTGAAACCATATTTGGAATCAGCATCAAAAGTTCTATAAGAAACACCAAATAGATTTCAAGAAACAAAAATGTTGTTCCCTAGTGTTATTATTAACCACCACCATCGAAAGTCGAACCCTGACCTCAGTCTTCGCTTACTGGGAAACTTACACACTCCCTGTCTCTCTATATGGCTATGTATAAGTTACATGAATATTTTTTACACACGCATTGTTAGGCACAATCATATCGCGACACAATTTTGCCAACAAAGTAATTAAAAGTATGTATAATTATTTCTGACATGTATGATAATAGCGAGTTACTTAAAAAAACAAAATTGAAGTATCTGATTGTAAGAGTCATTATAATAATAACTTTGACCTAGAGTGAAGACAGGGTAATTAGTATATGCCACAAAAGAAATTAATTAATGGAGGAATATATATTTTATATATTACAAAATGATTATATTCAATTTTAAGTATATAATGTATTTTAATTCACTTTGTATTGTTCTAAAAAATTGCAAAGAACTATTAGCATATGCCACAAGAAAGAAGTAACTCAAAGCTTCACTGTATGTGGATAATACAAACTAGGCGGACGAACAAAATCAGTGGCAGAACGTTCGCAGTTTCAAGAATATTAATAAATTACTGGAGTGGGCGGAAATTTGGCAAATGAATTTTAATATAGATAAATCTAAAACGTTGCATATCGGTGCAAACAATGTTAAAGAAAAGTATTTTATGCGTGACAAGATACTAACTAGTGTTACGCAAGCAAGAGAAAGATTTAGGTATTATTGTTGCCGACACTCTTAAACCGAGTAAGCAATGTACCGAAGCGGTCAGAAAAACAAATAAAAATTTCAGGATTATTGGTAGATCGTTTGAATTTAAGTCGGAGAAAACAATACAACATTATATACTTCCCTAGTACGCCCCCACCTGGTATTGCGTTCAATTCTAGTCCCCGTTTTTACGACAGAACATAGACAGAATGGAGAGAGTGTAGCGACTGGCTACCGAGATGATTCCTAGACTAAGAAACAAATCATACGCTGCCCGTTTAGAAAAGTTAAATTTATTCTCTTTCGTAAAAAGGCGAATTCGAGGAAATTTAATCCAGGTTTTTAAAATGATTAAAAGGTTTGATGATATCGACGCGAAAAAATATTTCACTTTCAGGAATGCAGATAGAACTCGCGGTAATGGTCTGAAATTAGTGGGTAAACATTTTAATTGTAATGAAGCTAAACATTTTTTTCTTCAATCGTATAGTTAATTTGTGGAATGGATTGTCAACCAGTGTAGTTCAAAGTAATTTCTTAGCGCGTAGAAATATGTAGAATTTTCACTTGGATTTCATCCTCTATATTTTAAAATTTTCACTTTAGCTTTAAATTTCTTTCCTACTTCTCAACCTCTTTTCTCCGCTTTGCTTTAAAACTTTCGCTCGTCTTTAAATTTTCTTACTTCTTTTAACCTTCCTTCTTAAACAGACAGCCTCGTAGGGACTAGCCGGTCTGTTGCTGTTTGGTGTCCTTTGTATTCCTTTGTATTCCTTTAAAGTTTAACCGATCCATGCAAAGCACTGATATTAAAAGTTGAATTGTGTCATATATATATATATATATATATATATATATAATATATATATATATCTATATATATATATCTATATATATATAAATTTTAGGGTGATTGATGATTGACCGAAAAACGTTTTTGGAGATTTCTTTTCGGCCCACCCTCTGATTATGTTTAATTTGGTAAAAAAGTAATGCATGCAAATTTTGAATTAAAAAAATTAATTTTTAGGGGTCGCTACCATAAGTTGAAAATCAGACACAAAATAAGAAATATATGCTGTTTCCACACCACCTTTGAGGTAAAGCATATGGCGCGTTACTTTTTTTTTAAAGTCGAAGTTCCCCGGTAGGCCTATCATACCCACTACATTTTCAAATTGACAGTTCTTCTGTAATAATAATAAGACTTCCGTAATAATAATAACCTTTTGTTCATTATATTTCACTGTTAATTTCATAATGATATTGTCTTGTTTTTATTTGGAAGAGCAGCTCTATATTTCTTTACCACTTGGAGGAGATACTGTTTCTGTTCTTCATCATTTGCGATTAGTTTGTTGTATTCATCGACTAATCTAACTCCTCTTTCTGCATTGTCATTAACAACTTGAATTTTTCTGATGACTTGTTTTACGTTGTTGTAGCAGTAATCTTCATTCCACTCTTCAGAGTTCTTATTAAGAAACGTTGATGGTAAACGAAGTCTATTGTATTTGCACTAACAAAGTCTTCCAGTTCTCTGTTTTCAATAACTTCAGGGTCAATAACCGCTTTTTTCTCTGAATTTGGTTCGGCGTCGTTTTGCAATGCTTGCTTCATTCGGTTTTTAGTTTGGTGTAGCACGCCATCATCAAAGAAAGCAAATGCCATTAACTCCTCTGAAAGATACCATAAATGATTCATCATTTTCTTCAGTGCAACAGTTGCAATGCGTTCATCTTTTAGTTTGTACAGTTGCAGTTTCTTCAACATCTCTAAATCGAGACGAGGAGCGAGAACTGAAACTGAAGCTCTAAACCAGGATTTAACATATATGTGTACAGCAGAGGCAGATATCTTTAAGGCCTTTTTCTTCTCTGGGTGTCAATTTAAATTGTGTTTTAAACAACCAAATTTTCATGGCATAAATGACTTTTGCCATCCATCTTGCTCGGTGAACGCCAGCTGGTCTTTTGAATGAAACTCCTCTCTTTGGTACTCCACCAAGGAAAATGATTGTCAGTTCCAGCAATTCTTTGTAATCGTCACAAGGTTGATGTTCTTCAAGTTGAGTGGTAGCAAACTCAATCACTTCTGCTTTTATATCAGTAATACTGGGTATGGTATTTGGATCTTCTAATGCTGTTCTGTATTTTTTTGTGTCTAATTTTGACCATTTCATTCTAAATCGTTTGAAAATTGAAATATCAGGTCCTGATGATGCAGGCAATGAATGCGAAACAACAGCTTCTAACACTATTTCTAGTATGTGATGTCTGCAGGCCAGCCACAGCATACTTTTGTTCATTTTCTGTTCTAGAAGAACACAGGCACCATTTCTACGACCTGTATTCAATGCTGTGGTGTCAAAACACATGCATTTTATTTTGTCTGAGATATCCAAATCTAAACAAGCTTGGTGGACGGCATTTGCAGTTAATTCTCCTGTGCTTGCAGTGATTTTTGGAACACCAAGAAGTTGATCAATGCCATCTCCTGAAATCAGTATAGGGAGTCATTCAACAATTTCTCGTCCTGTTATGTCTTCTATTAGTTTTCCGTCCCAATGAATGGTTAAAGGACATCAGCTTTAAAACTCTTTCTTTAAATTTTCTCCAAATTTTTTCCGAAATTTTTCTCTTGCTCTTCTTATAGATGAATAACTGACATTGAATTCTTCTGCATTTTTTCCAAGACCTTCAATCGTTGGATCATCACTAATGAGCACTTCTATTGCTCATTTTTGTTACATCAAGGGCTGCAAGCAATGTATCATCAAGCAATTTTGTTTCTTTCGTACAGTCTGTTTTGAGGTGGATGGTTCACTAGGATCAACCGTAAACTCTTCATCAGATGTTGTATTTTGTCTTTCCAGCACCAGAAACTGCTAGTTGAGTCACTGAGAACTACAGTTTCTTCAAATCTCGACATTTCTCCTCCTTTTCCTATGTTTAATTGTTCTTCCTTTTTCTTAGCATACTTTTCTTTCTTTGCAAACTCTTTATCACTCCCATCCATTTTTTCTTTTCGCCCCTGTTCTCGCTGGAGTTTTAGAAATAGCTTATCTTCTTCACTATCAATTAGCTTCATAGCATCTGCATGTGCTATATCAAACAGGCTATCTAATTCTTGGTTCCATTTGGTTTGCTTATCTAATAGATTTTTTGATTGTTTCGCCTTATTCTCTTTATTTTTCTTTAATCCTTGCCATTCTTTGAACAATTTCTCAATTTTGTCAACAACGTGCGACTTCTTTCTAGTTGGAATTCGTGCTCCTCCCCATACTGCCAATACATCATTTGCAGTAGACAAGCAGGCTTCCCGAATTGTTTGTTTTGTTTCTGTAAGCCATAAACAAAGCCATAGTTTCTCGCTTTGATGGAAGAACTGTTGTTTTAAGTGTATCTGATGGTTGTCCAATAAGCCAAACATTAGTATCTTTTCTTGTGTGCATAGCAGTACCCCTGCTAGAAGATGGCGGGGGGTTCCATGACGAGAGTCGACAGCAGAACCTCTTACACTCACGACAGTCAGACGACTACTGAATTACAGCTGTACAGACAGTACAGAGTACATTGTACAAGTGCCGGTTGCCCTCAATATCGGTCACAACAGAGTGTAAATGGTTACAAGAGTGTTGTGTTACTCAGCACTGTTAGCTCTATGTGCATTAACGCACTTATCACACGGAACAGATATTATAAGAAAAACGTCACAGTTCAAAACTCAATTTCCCGAAAGTAAACAGAAAAGTAATAGTTTAGATACGGTAGCGACCCCTAAAATACATTAGAATCACCTGAAATTTTGTATACATTACGTTTTTACCAAATTAAACATAATTAGAGGGTGGCCCCGAAAAAATCTAACAATCGATTTTTGAATCACCCTAAATTTATATATAGATATATATATATAATATATATATATATATATATATATATATATATTTGTGTGTGTGTGTGTGTGTGTGTGTGTGTGTGAGAGAGAGAGAGAGAGAGAGATATGCATTTCGCTTCACGATTAAATACTTGATGTTAATACATGAAACACACCCACAAAGAAATAGTACAATGATTCCAAGGCCTTCTGTATTATGTTGTTCCTCATCAGGGATGAGGTACAGCAATATGGAAAAGGTTCTAGAACCATTTATTATCTTCCTGTGGGTGTAATCATATATATATATATATATATATATATATATATATATATATATATATATATACAGTATATATATACCTTACCTTACCTTATGAACCTTAAGTTGTTTCGTGCGTTGGTCTCTCTTCACACGGAGGTGAAGCTGGTGGCCCCGCCTCTAGGTCTGGCCTAGTGGAGGAGCGAGTTGCTTTCTTGCGCTCTCCACCGTACATAGCCAGGCACGCCCGGCTCATCTGGTACTGTCCTGAGCAGGCATCCAGTCTTTTCTTGAAGACTTCAACTTTGACCTCCGTTACGTTTCTGAGGTCCTTAGAAAGCTGGTCGAAAAGTCTTGGCCCATTGACAACCAAGCTATTTTCCTTCAGGGTTGAGGAGGTCCCTTGTCGTGCCTTTAATTGGGAACACTACACATTCTGCCTTTCCTATTTTCCAGTGTTGTTTGAATGGTAATTGGGTTTAGTTTTAGGTTTGGTACCAGTTTTTCGATCATTTTCCATATGTAGATTATGATGTACCTCTCTCTTCTTCTTTCCAGTGAGTACATATTTAGTTTACGTAGTCTTTCCCAGTAGTTGAGTTCTTTGCAGCCATCAATCTTGGCTGTGAAATGCCTTTGCGTTTCTTCTAGTTTATTAGTTTCTTCCTTTTTATACAGGGTGTCCCAGAATTAACTATCTATTTCAATGAAATCGGACAAATTTTTTAAAAACGCACTTTTATTTATGTTTATCATGTTTAATATGTGTTAAAAATGTATAAATTTCTAAATTTCTTTCAAAATTTTATTTTCATAATTTTTTCATTATCTGGTCCAATGAAAAGCCGTCTGAAGTCATAGAATGGCAGAGACTCTCCAAAAGTTAACGTGTGGCTTGGAATGACCAAATCCAAAATTTATGGCCCATTCTTCTTTGCGGAAGCAACTGTAACAGGTACCGTCTACCTTGATATGCTTCAGCAGTTTCTCGAACCACAGCTTCTTGATGATGGCATTCTTGATAATGTTGTGTTTCAACAAGAAGCATTGATCTTTTGGCGATAAACCTTTGTTTTTATGAAACCCCATGCAGAGAAATCCAGGGGTGTCAAATCCGGAGAACGCGGAGGCCAAGGTCGAGGTCCTCCACGTCCAATCCACCGATTCGGAAGGCGTCTGTTGAGGTATTCTCGAACAATTAGAGCATAATGACATGGTGCTCCATCTTGTTGAAACACAACATTATCAAGAATGCCATCATCAAGAAGCTGTGGTTCGAGAAACTGCTGAAGCATATCAAGGTAGACGGTACCTGTTACAGTTGCTTCCGCAAAGAAGAATGGGCCATAAATTTTGGATTTGGTCATTCCAAGCCACACGTTAACTTTTGGAGAGTCTCTTTGCCATTCTATGACTTCAGACGGTCTTTCATTGGACCAGATAATGAAAAAATTATGAAAATAAAATTATGAAAAAAATTTAGAAATGTATACATTTTTAACACATATTAAACATGATAAACATAAATAAAAGTGTGTTTTTAAAAAATTTGTCCGATTTCATTGAAATAGATAGTTAATTCTGGGACACCCTGTATGGGGACGTCAAAACTGAGCAGTATTCAAGTTTTGGTATAATCAGTGTTTTTAGCAGGGGAATCATTACTGTCCTGTCCCTTCTCTTGAACGTTCTTAGAACCTGTCCGGCGACTCTTTTTGCTTTATTTATCGCTATCTGATTTTGTGTTTCGAATTTCGCATCATCTGTCATTATTATCCCGAGATCAATCGCTTTCATGCTTCTCTGAATTTCCTGTCTATCTGGAGCATAATATGCAGTCTGTTTAAGTTCTTCTTTTCTACCATATCTCAAGAGCTGAAATTTCTCGGCGTTGAATGACATGTTGTTGTCTTCTGACCATTTGTATATTTTGTTCGTGTCCCTCTGCAAGGCCTCCACGTCATGTACATCGCTGATTTTTCTACTGATCTTTATATCGTCTGCAAAGGATGTTACTATACTATTGCTGTTTACTCCGCTGTCTATGTCTGTTAGCATGATAATGAACAGGAGTGGGGCCAGTACTGTCCCTTGTGGTACTGAGCTGCGTACTTCCGATTCTGATGATGATATACCTTGAATTTTGACGACCTGCAGACGATCACTAAGGAAGTTGTAGATCCATTTTCTCACTTTGCCTGTTATTCCCATGTCTTTAATTTTATGTGCTATTATACCATGGTCACATTTATCGAAAGCTTTAGCAAAATCTGTGTATATAACGTCGTAGTTGTCATTGCCTTCCAATGCATCTAGGATATTGTTGTAGTGCTCTATTAGTTGCGATAGGCATGATCTACCTGATCGGAATCCATGCTGATTTTCGTTGAATCTTTCCCGTGTCTCCAGGAAATCATAAATTTTCTCTCTAACTATTCTTTCAAATACTTTGGTGAGGTGGGACGTCAATGACACTGGTCTATAGTTCTTTGCTTGAGATCTGTCCCCTCCTTTATATATAGGGACAATGTTTGCTCTTTTCAAGATGCTCGGTATTTCCCCAGTGTCTAGGGATCTTCTCCATATCCAGTATAAAGGTGTAGCTATTTCATTTTTACAGTTTTTAATAAATAATGCGTTCCAATTGTCCGGACCTGCAGCTGAATGTAGTTTCATTTGTCCTATAGCTCTCGCTACATCTTCTGGTGTAAACTCAAAGTCTGTTATATACTCTCCTTGCAATTCCTCTTCAAAGAATGCATTTATGTCAGGTATCGCTTTGTCACTTTTTGGGGTACTGAAAACTGATTCATATTGAGCTCTCAATGTATCAGATATTTCTTTTGGATCGTCGGTTAGTTCATTATTTCCCGTCATTAAGGGCCCAATAGCGGCGCGCGTTTTTGTTTTCCTTTTTGTATAGCTATAGAAGTATTTTGGATTTTCCTTTATTGCTTCTACCGCCTTTTCCTCTTCCCTCTCTGTATGGTCCTTAATCAGGGCTTGTATTTCCCTATCGATACCCTCCAGTTTTTCTTTTATTGTTTTCCTGTCATTATCTCCGCAGTTTCCTAACTTCGCCTCCATTCTCTTTCTTTTGCGGAATAGTCTTCTCTTTTGCCTTTCTAGCCAGCTCGTCTTTCCTTTTGGCTGTGATTTCGGAGCATATTTTTCTAAAATTCTCAGCGTTTTTTTCCTCCAAGGTTGTTAGCATTTCTTCAGTTGTTTTATTCTCGAAAATTGTTCTCCATTCTATTTGGGCCATGTGCGATCTGATTGCTTCCCAATTTATAGTCTTCGAGTTTAAGTTAAAGGCCCCGAATTTACTTCTTTCCACAATATGTGTATTGCCTTCTAATGCTGCCGTATATTTGTTGATATCTCGATTAAGTTGTGGTCTGAGATAATGGTTGGGGTTATTTTTATATCAGCAATCAAGTTCGTGTTATTCGTGAATACCAGATCCAGGCAGTTATTTTTTCTGGTATTTTCTGTTATCTCCTGTGTCAGCATAAACTCGTTTGTGAGAGCCATCAACATTTTTGCTTGTTCCTGATCTTCTCTTGTGCCCCCCTTGTCCTGGTGAATATATATAGGGTGAACCAAATGTAGGTGGACAGTAAATGATAACGTTTATTTTGAGAATACATA
>JAJOZX010015237.1:77500-79744 GCA_023014485.1 Bathynomus jamesi
AGAGTATTTTAGTACTTCTATTTTTTCCAGGCTTTTTAGGCATTGCTAATGTACTTAAACTTTTGAATATTAATGAATATGACAATATTGTGAAAAATATCATAGTAAAAAATAGCCCTACCAATAATATAATTCAGGCATTATCTATAAAATTGGTTGTAAACAATGTGATTCCTTTAGCATTGGACAGACGGGAAAGGATTTGCACACGTGTAAAACAGCATTAATATTCCGTTAGAACGGGACAGTCTATTTGTCTATTTGTCAGAGTTACCCATTGTATTGATTGGAATAATGCTTCAGTTTTGTTTCACTGAGCAACATTGTTAATAGAAATATTCTTGAGTCTGCCATTATTCAACTTACAAATAATTTTAACATTAGCCAGGGCCTTTCTTCGCTTTATCCTCTTGTTTTGAATACGTTCAGAATGGATTTAGACAAGAAGGACAAAGTGCTAAAATTGGTAGTTTTCCTTATAAATTTGTATGCTCCTCCCACAATTTTTATTTCGCTATTTATTATTTTTTGTGACCTAAATATAGTCTCGAACTTGTTATTTATTTCAGTGTTCCTGAGGATGTTATTAGACGAAAGCGCTCGAGCACCATTCTCTGTTTCCTTTTTCCTTCGAGGTTATTTTCATCATAAATATTATTCACTTATTTTCGTGAAATAATTTTCATATATACAGTATATATACACACACACACACACACACACACACACACACACACCACTTTATATAATATATATATATATATATATATATATATATGGAATGGCTGTAGTGCCTTTGCGACCAAACGTTTATAACTCTTTTAAAATGCTTGAGCGGCTGTACCTGTGTGCGTGCATCTATGTACGTTTATCTGTGTCATTGTCTATATATAAAGGTCAAATATATCCAGGAAAAAGAATTCAGTAGATTCCATTACTAAGAACTACAGGTGTCTCATAAGTCGCGCACCACAGATTCAGGTCATTCGCACCTATGAATATGGTACGCGACTTCTGAAAGACCCTGTATAAAAAGCCTATAGGTTTCTCTAGTTAGTCTAGTAGAACCTATAAAATAAGTTCAAGTTACTGGAACTACTAAATTTTTTCCTTTATTTATCTAAATATAAAATATATTATTTAAAAATATAAATATTTATCTAAAAATAAGGCTTTACATATTTATTTCTCAAATATTTTTCTATTATAAATGTTATCTGTTTATAAGTAGATAAACATACAGATATACGCGTTAAACACACTTTTGTGAGACGCGTTTTCGTATAAGTTATACGCCCTTAAACGGTTTTTAGGAAAGGTATTTTCTCTTAGATTTAAACACTTTCGATAATAATAATCAGTCGGGACAAATGGCACAGCGCTCAGGCCAAATAACTTCTGTATTATATTATTATTATTATTACTATTATTATTATTATTATTATTACTAGCGTTACCAGATTGGAACTCCCAACCTCAGTGTCTTCACTACGCTTATTGGCTTATTAGGAAATTTTTACCCACTGAGCTTCAAACCCTGTCTAACACACTGTAGATGAATGTTGCGTTGACACGTTTAGATGGTCGGTGCTCCAAAAATATTGTTATGACAGAAATTTCTCCGAAAAAATGAATGTTAAACGTGTATACATCGCAAACATGCTCAGTTCGTTTCCACGAAAGTCTAATACGCTATTTGATTAGACCGAAAAGATTGAACTGGCATTTGCGCCAATAGTTGATATTTCACTTTTAAATAATTTTGGGTTGTCAGCACTTGATTAGTTTTAAAGCTGAATTTCTATTAAAAATCATTGTTTCAATTGTAAACATAATTTGTTTTGTTTTTGTTTTAATCAAATTGATGAAATGACTGTAATAAAATTTTAAAATTCATTAAGAAGAAAAATATCAGTTTATATATTGCGGTGAAATTTTCCCATTGTTTTTTTTTTTCCCATTTTTTTTTTTGCGTGTATGGCTAATACTTCAAATATTACGTTAAGGGTGCATTTAAATACGTTGAAATGTTCGTTAAGGAACTGAAAACGTTTTAAGATTAATAAATATTTAAAAACGGAGGCAAATTGATGTTTACCTTTAGTTTCAGACTTTAAACATCTCATTTACAGTACATATGCAAAACAATGTGCTGTTGACGCTTGATTTACAATACATAGCATTACATAAAGGACGTATGCATTACGTAAAGGACGGGAATTAGAAAGATTTTTGCCAATACTG
>JAJOZX010015238.1:0-7500 GCA_023014485.1 Bathynomus jamesi
ATACACAGATAATATATATAAAATATAATTATATATATATATATACATATAATATATAATATAAAATATTATATACATAATATATAATATAAAATATATATATAAATATAATAAAATATAATATATATATATATATATATATATATACAGGGTCCGCAAAAAAAAAAGGAGCATGACGAAAATTGCTCTCACGCCCGCATTTTTTGCCGGACCCTAAATGTTATATATCTAGCTAAAGATAAAAGAGCCCAGAGTTGTATAAAAGAAATTCATCAAAATCGGTCATAAAATAAAGATTTTATGGCCACAAACGTGCAATGACTAAAAAAATGAATTCCGCGTAAAAAATTAGTTTTCTCATTTTAAATTATTTTTTTCAGATGCCTAAATAATTTTAATCAATAAAAATGATAATATGCCCTTTTCTAAAGAAGATAAAATATTAATAAAACATTATAGACTTGATAAAAATTATGGCGCAATAAAATTATTACAAGAGTTTCCGAATAAACCATGGTCGAAAGGAGGTTTGGACAAGCTGTTAAGAAAAATCGACGAAACTGAAAGTACTGAAAGGAAACAAGGAAGCGGGAGGCCAAGATCAGTTCGAACCGAAGAAAACATCAGAGATGTGGAACTAAGAATTGTAGTCAAGAAGGCAGACCAGGGACTCACGTAACACCGTCAAGAATTGCTAATGAGTTGACATATCCGAAAGTAGCGTCAGAAACATTATTAAAAACGACCTTGAACTAAAACCTTATAAACGGATACACGGCAGAAATTAACTGAAATTAACGAACAGAAAAGAGTGTTTGTTCTGAACGCATGTTAAGAAATATCACTCCCGAAAAAGTAGACCTCGGCTTTTTACTGACGAAAAGAAGTTTACGGTAGAACCACCGGGAAATTCCCAAAATGACAGAGTGTATTCAAGAGTTAATCGTAAAAATGAAATACCAGATGATAGACTTTATGCTACCCGTAATCATTTTTCTGCCAGTGTAATGGTATGGGTCGGTGTGTCTAAACTAGCAAGACATCTGTTTTTTCGAAGAGCCAAACATCAAGTAGACGCCCGCTATTACACTGAAACTTTGTTGGAAAAATGCTGCCCGAAATGAGACGATTGGCGAATAATGGTTACTTCTATTCCAACAGGATGGCGCTCGGGCGCATACCGCTAAGTCAACTATTGAATTTTTAGAAAATAATGTTCCTGAATTGCTTTACCCAAAAGATTGGCCCCCTAATAGTCCAGATTTGAATCCCGTAGACTACGGAATATGGGAAATGTTGGCTGAGAAAGTGTACAAGCATAAGATTCGAAATGTCGAACATTTGAAAGAAGTATCGTACAAAAATGGGAAGAAATTACCCAAGATCAAGTAGATAAAGCTATAGATCAATTTAGGCCCCGATTACGAAGGGTTGTAGAGGTTTCTGGCAAACATATCGAACAATTTTTTTAGTCTTATAATTTCGTTTTCTTTGGAAATTGTAAAATTATATGACATGTTGTAGTAAAACTTTATTTTTTTTTAATTTTTGACGTATTGACATGAAATTTGGTACTAACTTAGTTTATTTGTTGCTTATTTGCCTAAAATAAATTATTTGTCATTATGTGTAAAAATAAATGTACAGTAAACATTTCTGGCAAACATATCGAACAATTTTTTTAGTCTTATAATTTCGTTTTCTTTGGAAATTGTAAAATTATATGATATGTTGTAGTAAAACTTTTATATTTTCTTTAATTTTTGACGTATTGACATAAAATTTGGTACTAACTTAGTTTATTTGTTGCTTATTTGCCTAAAATAAGTTATTTGTCATTATGCGTAAAAATAAATGTACAGTAAACATTTTCGTCATGCTCCTTTTTTTTTTGCGGACCCTGTATAATATATATATATATATATATATATATTATATACATTTTATATATAAAATATATATATATATATATATAAAATATATAATAAAATATATATATATATATATATATATAGATATATAATATATATATATATACATATATATACATATATATATATATATATATATAGGTATATTACATAATATAAAATATATATATATATAATATATAATATAAAATATATATATATATATATATATATTATAATATATATAATATAATATATATAATATATATATATATATATATATATATATATATTATATATATTTATATATTAATATATATATATATATATATATATACCGGGTGCGGCAAAGTAACGCCCTTTTAATAATTGTATCTTTATAGTTTTATACAGTATAATTTTTTAGTCTTATATTGTATCATTTTGTTATTTTTTAGTTTTTACTGAGAAAGTACTTATTATTTTTCTTAAAATGCTGTATTTTTCTTAAAAACCTTATTATTTCTCTTAAAATGCTGTAATTGATTTATTTCCTTCAATAAAAGAGAATAAACTAAAAAGGGCGTTATTTTTGCCGCACCCGTTATATATTATATATTATATATTATATATATATATAATATAAAATATATATATATATATAATATATAATATAAAATATATATATATATACATATATATATATATATATATATATATATAATATACAGGTGGGCCGTAAGTTTCCATACATAGGAAAAATAAACATTTTTTTATGGACAACCATTTTTATTTATATAATATGCTCTACATGGTTGCCATTGTTTTGAAAACACATTTCAATACGTGTTCCCCACTGTTGATGAACACGCATTAGCACAGTTGACGTTATGCTTGTAATGGCGTTGGTGATACGTTCCTTTAGATGATTTATGTCTCGTATTTTTTCCTGATACACCATGGCCTTCAAGTGCCCCCAAAGATAGAAATCAAGGGGGGTGAGATCTGGGGATCTGGGAGGCCACTCCACAGGACCACGCCGACCAATCCAAGCATCCGGAAACTGCTGATCCAAATACCGACGCACGTGAAGACCATAATGAGGTGAGCTCCATCTTGCTGGAAGTAAACTGGGAAGTTACCTTCCTCGTTTAGCAGGGATGGGAAAATCTCTTCTTGCAACATGTTAAGATACCTTTCGGCATTAAGATTTCCACTGACAAAAATTGGTCCAATAATTCTGTCACCCCATATCCCGGCCCACACCATCACTTTACCGGCACCTTGCATCTTCGTTGGACTCAGCCAGTTAGGGTTAGCATTACTCCAATAACGTATGTTTTGCCGATTAACCTCTCCATTGACGTAAAAATTTGCTTCATCAGTAAACAAGATCTTACGTCAAACGCATATTCTTAGGGTATCTGAAACATAAAAACAAACGTTTAATTTTTCCTATGTATGGAAACTTACGGCCCACCCTGTATAATATAAAATATATATATATATAAAATATATAATATAAAATATATATATATGTAATATAATAATATAAAATATATATATAAATATATAATATAAATATATATATATATAATATAATATAAAAATATATATATATATATTATATAATATATATATATATATATATATATATATATATATATATATATATATATATTTTATATATATATATATACAGTATATATATATATATATATATATATATATATATATATATATATATATCCAGTTGTGAACAGACGTGTTTTATCGAGTGTCAAGTGTTATCAATTGAATAAGTGGTTTTCGTTGGTGTTTTAAAAAAAAAAGTGTTCCGTGCATTCTTAACTAAATTACTTCGTGCTACTAATCATTCATTAACGAATATATTTCATTTATTGACGTTATTCAGTACTATATTATTTGATCAAACCAAGGCTACTGCCTTGTTTGTTTTTCAAATCAATCAGAAAACGTGCAGTCATAAGGTTGAAATTCCCTTGGTTTGCCTTTGTTGTTTTTCAAATCTATCAGAAACGTGGTTTCTTAAGGTTCATTGTTCCTTCACACACTACCTGACCTCCAAAAAGGTCACCTACCGTGGGAAAAAAAGGATTAAGTCAGTAAACAGCGACCAGGTAAGTTTCATTTAATACTTTTTCTTTAACATTTCTTTCGTCGGTAGCTTAATTATATATTCATTTAGCATAAAATTGTGTTACAAGAACCTGTTTCTGCGTTTCAAGAACAATTTTGCGGGTTTTCGCAGGTGACAGCACAATAAGCACGCGGTAGACCTACGTTGTAATTTATTAATTTCCAAACGCTCGATTTGTGTTTTATTTTTGTTTTTTAACTAATTAAAAGCATGGCACCCCCGTCAAGTACTTGCAGTCGCTGTGAATGGAAATTTGCTGCTTACGCGTTTACAATGGCTAATAATAATGAACAATTAGTTTGCAGGTGGTGCTCAAGCATGGAAGTCCTGAGGAACGAATTAGACCGTGAGAGGGAGGCCAGGGTGAGGCTTCAAGAAAGCGTGATGCTTCTGACGGCAAAATTGGATTCCCTTGAGACTCCAGTTACGACCCCTCATGCCTCAGTTTCTACTAATAATATAAATAGTATTAATAGCCCTCTCTCTTCCCCTAGTTCCCAACCCTTCGTTCGAGTGCGAAATGGAGCCCCATTGAGAAAAGCAAAGACTTGTCTACCAGTAATAACAAGCAATAAGTTTTCTGTTTTAGGTTTCGAAGATGCTGATGAACCGGAAATACGACTCGTTGGCGATTCCATTGTTCGAGGGCAGCTCGAGGAATTCTGTGGGAGAAACCCTCGTCGTAGGCGCCGTTACTGCTACCCTGGTGCAAGGGTGGAGGATATAACTAATAGTGTTGACCATTTTACAGACGGTACCGCCGAGGACACAACGTATGTTATTCATGTCGGTACTAATAACGTTTTAAATTCTAGATCGGAAGAACTGCTGGCTAGGTACAGGGACTTAATAGAGCGACTAAAGGAGAGAACTAATAAGATTGTCTTAACAGGTATACTTCCTCGAATTATCCAACGTAACGATTTCTACAGCAAGGCGACCTATATTAACAATAACCTAAAGTCTCTTTGCCAACAGGAAGGAGTGCATTATGCGAATTTTTGGAACAGTTTCTACGGCAGGAGGGACTTGTTCCTTGAAGATGGACTTCATCTTAATGACGTAGGAGCTGCGCGTTTAGGAAGACTATTTCATAATACTGTCTCTTCTTTTCAGGCTGCCGTAACTCGAACGGTCCCAGCGTAAATTCTACAAGTTTCCCCTGCGCTCGCGAAGGTGTCGTAATTGCAAGCAATTTGAAGGTTCTATCCTTAAATGCTCGTAGCCTACGAAATAAAATAAATGAATTTTTTTCTTTAATTGCTTGTAAAGACTATGATTTAATTGCGATAAACGAATCGTGGCTTAGCACTGAAACACGTGACTTTGTAGGGGAGTATCAAATTAAAGGTTATAGACTTTTTGTTAAAAACAGAATAGGTAGGCGAGGAGGCGGTGTTATGTTGTATATCAAAGATAATATTGCGAACGTTATAGAAGTAAAGCACTCAATTCCAGAACCGATAGATTCGACTATAGCAGAACTTAAATTAAACGACTTCAAACTTCTTGTTGCGGTTATATATAGGCCCCCTAATCAAACAGCTGATACGGACGAAGCGTTATATCGTGAACTAAAGAGAATAATCGGCAGTGAGCAGGCTTTAGTTATGGGTGACTTTAATTGCGCCAACGTGAATTACGATACAATGCAGGGAGACGCGGAAGGTAATCGTTTAGTTAATTTTCTCGAGGATAGCTTTTCTTAGTCAAAAGGTTGGGGAACCTACGAGGTTGGACAGTATTTTAGATTTAGTAATAACTACGGATGATAGGCTAATTACTGATCTTCAAGTAATAGAACCGTTAAGCAATAGCGATCACAATATGGTAGAGTTTGTCCTCTCAGTAAGTCACTCGAAACCAACTAACTCGACTAAAATTCCTAACTTCCAGCACGCAGACTTTTGTAAATTTCGAGATAAATTGTCACACGTCAATTGGGAAAACGAGATGGGGAACTCCAACGCAAAACTAATGTGGGAATCGTTTGAAACAGTATTTAGGACTATAAATGAGGAATGTGTACCGTACAAAATTAAGCGTGCGAAAGTAAACAACAAGCCCTTGTGGTTTACTTCTAGAGTAGGAGACATTATAAAGAGTAGAGATAGGGCTTATAGGCAACATAAGTGCGAGAAAAACAATTTGTTGTTACGAAACAACTACATCTCTCTGAGGCGTGAAGCGAAAAGTGTAATAAAAAAGTCCAAGCGCGAATTTGAAATCTCCATAGCTCGTGACGGTAAAGAAAACCCCAAGCGATTATTTCAATACGTCAATAATAGAAATCCAGTAAAAAGTGTCTTGGGTCCATTGAAAAATGTAAAAGGAGATCTAGTTTCTGAAAACAAGGAAATGGCTACCTTGCTAAACGAATTTTTTACGTCAGTTTTTACTATAGAAGATGTAACGAATATCCCTACGGTCATAGACATAATACCGTTTGATAATGGTAATATTTTGGATAATATTGTCGTTAGTGAAGGGGTGGTAATGCGCTATATTGATAAAATGAAAACGCGTAAATCACCGGGTCCGGATTTCATATATCCCATACAACTAAAAGAATTAAAAGATAGCATTGTTGTGCCGCTAACAAAGATTTTTAATGCGTCTATTTCTGAGGGGTGCGTACCAGATAATTTCAAGTTAGCAAACGTAACACCTATCTTTAAGAAGGCGATAAAGGTGCGGCGGGAAATTATAGGCCAATCAGTTTAACGTCTGTTGTAGGTAAGCTACTGGAATCAATAATTAGGGATCGTATAGTCGAACACTTAGAATTCCATAAGCTAGTTAGAAATACGCAGCACAGATTTAGGTGAAGCAAATCTTGCTTAACTAATCTTTTAGAATTTTTCCAAAGCGTGGTTGACGTTTACGATAGATATCGGGCGGTTGATGTAGTGTATTTAGATTTTCAAAAAGCGTTTGACACCGTGCCGCACAAAAGACATTGAAAAAACTAAGGGTTATGGAATCAGGGGGGTAGTAATAAATTGGCTAGAAGAGTGGTTGCGAGGTAGGAAACAGAGGGTGGTCGTTGATGGAGCGGAGTCGTGTTGGGCTAATGTAGCGAGTGGCGTTCCTCATGGTTCTGTATTGGGCCCCTTGCTTTTTCTTATATATATTAACGATTTAGATGTCGGCCTAGTCGGTACAGTTTCAAAGTTTGCGGATGACACGAAGCTGGGTGGTAGGGCGATTAATGACGAAGATAGAGGTAAAATTCAGGAAGATCTGAATAAAATCGTTGATTGGTCAGTCACATGGCAAATGAGATTTAACGTGGATAAGTGCAAAATTTTGCATATAGGTTCGCGCAACGGTAATTTTGTGTATAGTATGTCAGGGAAAGATTTAACAAGCGTAGAGCAGGAAAAAGATTTAGGAGTTATAGTCACTAGTGATTTAAAAGTAGCGAAACAAAGTACAGCAGCGGTCAAT